>SNQJ01S0057177.1:151058-173410 GCA_010110895.2 Picea sitchensis
GGTGTATGAGTGGTGGTGCTCCATGGTATTCCCCCAGTAAGGATGGGTCTTTGAAAATTCTGAGGCCCGTATCCATGAGTGGTTATGCGTCGAAATAGTGCAGACAAGAGGTAAGATGTTATCGATGTTGGAGGAATGGTTAGGCTCGTAATGTGAAACTTGATCGATGGTGATGATCTTCCCGTTGTGGGGGAACATCATCGTTCAAAACAGATAAGATGCCACAACCTTCATAGTGTACATGTAGCTACGTCCAAACAAGATGTTGTAATCAAGCGGGGCTTCGATAACCTCAATGTCGATAAGGACGGTTTTTCCCCCAAGTTCAACGGGGACATTTTGAAAGAGACCCTCAGGAGAGGATGGTCGTCCATCATAAGATCTCAAACTGATGGCAGTTGGTATTAGCTCAGGGGAGACAAGTTTTTTCCATACAATTTTGGACACGATGCATGTGGATGCACCTTCATCAATGATACATCGATGAACTGTGATGTTTTGCATCTTAACTGGTATCTGGAAGCTACCAAAGTAGGGAGACAAGGTTCCCCATAGTATAGATCAAATGTGATGAGTCTAGTATCAGTTGGTTCGACTTCCCCCAAGGCGGAAAGTAAGGATTTCCGTTGAGTTGGACAGATTTGGAGGACCTCCAAGACTGACATGGTTGCAGGAGATTGCACCTAGTCATCGACCAAACTGTAATTGTGTCTCTCCCTAGCCTTGTTGTTGTTGACATTCCATCGTAATGGGATGTGAGGGACATGAATGGCAGGTTCATCGTTAGGGTGGGGAATCATCAAGGGTTGTTTGGATGTAGTTGGAGTTGTTTCTGACGTGGTGGGAGTATATTCAAGGGGCGCATTGTATTGAAAATTGTGCCTTTGCAGAAGGATTTCTTCTTCACTAGTTAGGAGGATATTGTGATCCGTCTGCTTTCCAGGGATTTGATATTGTCCCATTTGTGGTGGGGCAGGATGCATCGCTTGATGGGTATTCATCACACCTTGGTGTGGAATAGGGTTTTGCAACATAGTCGGGGGTGTTTGTTGCAAATAATGTTGTGGGGCATGTTGAGGGGTAGGTGGCGCTGAAGGATGAGGTGTGTTCATGGAATATTTCATCCATTTGAAGTTGGAAATTTGGGGGCAATGGTGAGTATAATGACCATGCTCACCGCAAAGAGAACAAGGGAAATTTGTCTGGAGGTTATTTTTTATGTTCCTCCGTTGGATTTTTTTGTTATTGTCCCCTTGAGGGTTCTGGTTACCCCGGTTCCGGTTGTCCCCAGCAGGTTAGTTTTGTTGGGAGTTATTTCCCCCTGGTCCTGGGTTGTTATTGTTTCGGTATTTTCTTTTCTTTTTGGCATTATTCGGCTGATGGGTCGGATTTGTCGTATTCAGTTGTTCAAAATATTGAAATTGTTGAATGGGAGAGGGTTGAACAAAGTTAACACCAACGTGTGGTTTTCCTTATGGAGGAGCAAGTGGCTATGGAGGACCAAGAAATGGAAAATATGGATTGCTTTGTGGCAACGATCCGTAGGGTGCATAGGAAGGCGTAGCACTTTCACTAGTGCCCAGGTTATAAGATGAGGTAGAAGGGGTTCATGAACTTGGTTGAGAGACCGGGCGCATCATGGGTGTCGGAAAGGGTCCACTTATGGGTGGAGGGGGGGGCACAAGATATGGTTGTTGGTAAGGGGGAGGAGGGTAGTAAGTTGGAACTCCATACATCAGCATATATTGGGGTGTACCATACATGGGTGGTGGTTGTACATACGGATTATGGTGTGTTGTGGTACCAATAAATCCATCCGTCGCATGAGACATTCAAGGTTTGTTCTAGCCAAACAATATGGGTCTCGAAGTGTCATGTATCACTGTGTATAAGTAACCTGACTGGGCATAAATGAGGTCGTACTATTGAGCCTTTTTTATGGCTTCCTCTTTAGTTTGGGGGAAGGTGGAGGCCACATCTTTGGCAAGGGTAGAGACAAGTGATCGGAGAAACCAATCGAGGCGTTGTTCTTTGTTGGTTTCTACTTTACATAAAATGCGTCGTCGATGTCATTCGTGAATGTGGTCGGTGATATCCATGGTTGAGGATTGTTTACACTCAGAGAGCAGTTCTAGACCATTGTCATGACGAACGGGTAGTTGAAACAAGGTCAAGAATGTTTTGGCCAAGGATTCAAAAGTCATATGAGACCTTGATTTTTCTTCCACATACCATTTGGTTGATGGACCAGTGAGTGTGCGTTGAAATAACATTAAGCAGACAGAGTCGTCCATGATGTTATTTGAGGAGCACCATAAGTGGAAGGTCATGACATGGTTGGAGGGATCTTCTCTGGAATTTCCTTCAAATTTGGGAATGTTTGAAGGTAGTTTGGTAGGGATAGTGGGCCATGTGGGGTCATGCAATATAGGGGCATTCGTGAGTTTACTCAAATTAGGAATATTGAGGGACGCCAAATATGGCATGGGGGGTGGTGGTGGAGGATTATTTCCATCCATGGTTGTACTTCTTCTTTGAGAGGAAGTTTTCCCCCCACTTCCTTGTAAAGGAGAGCTAATGGACGGTTGGCCTTAGGAATTGGATCCAAGTAAAGTGGAACCAAAAAAATATTATCCCAAAATAGTAGCACTCGCAGGGGTGTGAGAGGGTTGAGCCAGTGAGTTGGCAAGACTAGGAACTCCTCCTAGGATAGGAGGGAGATTTTTCAAGCGTCTAGAACGACGGGGATTTTGTGGGTCCCCTATGATGTTCGACTAGAAAAGTGAATGTGTTCAAATGGTGATGAGAGAAATAAATGAACAAGAGACTTGTATAATTTGGACCTTCACAATATATCTCACAATTGTATGTAATCAAATGAGAATCATACATAAATCAATTTAAAAGAAGCATACATGTGGGTAGGTGGATTTTGTCCACGTGGGAGAACAAAGAAAACAAATGCTTGGGTCCTAAAAAGACGTAACGTCCTTCCTCTCAAGTAGCACTGGACCTTCCAATAGCACTCAACAGTGGGGTCTAAAGCCACCGGAAGAGGAACTAGTGAATGATGAAACAATCATTTATAATGAGGGGTAGAGGGTGCATATCCAGAAATAGCTGGCAATATTTCCCAATAGCCACACAAAATATGATCAAGGTGAAATTGCATCCCACAAGTGTCGCCTGGGTAGATGTCCTAAATTTGGTCACTATGTACCTCAATCAAAGTGCAGCATTTAGATTTCCGGCCTCAGAAATGGGTCACGGGTTGGATCCCTTCCAAGAGTTGGGTGACTCAAGGGGGGACGCACAGAACAACCAGACCTCGGCCTTCGACTCTTCACGGGTATCTCCCTGCCTTATGGTGTTAAGAACACTTGACTTGGAGGATTTTAAAGTTCCCTATTTTTCAACTTCTAATGTTTAAAGATGTGAGAACCAGATAACGCGGGGTTATTTGGATGCCTACCCCCGAGATCCTACCTAGACTAGAAAATTTCTTTTGGCACCTCCTGTGGAGGAAAACTTAGTGATTTTTTAGAAAAAATTTAGATGTGGTTGGTTGAGAGATTGGGGGTGTGAACCAATCTCGTTTGAATTAAGTGGGTGTGGATAATTTCTTCAAGCAAAAGTGGGATGTTTTGGAATCCCTTTGGAGGAAACTTACTTCAACCTCCACAATTCGAGATGAAATTATGTGAGTGAGGAGTGAATTTTTGTGTGAGCAAGTGATAAAATGTGTCAAATTTTAATAAGTTAGGTGTAACCTTACAACATGTGGACTTTCTATGGTCCTTACAAATCTTGATTACCTATCTTACTAAATGCCATTGGTACAACCTTGAGGAATTTTTAAGTGCCTAAAGAACTAGAATGTGGACATATGGGTCCTTGATAATCCTTTAAAATCCATAATGTGATTTATTCTAAGAAAGCTTTGAAAAACTATCCTAGATTGCAATCATGTGGGCATGTATGGGCCCGTTACTTTGATCTTTTAAACTCTCATAGTGATGTAAACTAAGAAATAAATTTCAAAAACTATCCTAACTTTGAAACATGTGGAAATGTATGGGCCCTTACAAATTTAAGATGTTTTGAAAAGAAACTAAGAGGATCCCTAGGGGGGCTTTGTCCTCTCCTAAAGATTTTGTTAAGGGAGATGAAATGTCCCCTTAATCACTTTTATGATTCTCAAGATCGCTCTATGGTGCGAAAGAAGAGCATACTCAAAACAAGCAAGTGTTTTTATATGTGATAGTAAATAATATCAACTTAACTTTTACAATCAAAACAAGCCATCCATGTGGAAACTCAAAGAAAAATAGGAGAAATATGGTTCTTTTTAACCCCCTAAGTGCCTATGTTTTGACTAACCCTTAATGTGGGAAGGGAATCTAAGTGTGGTGCATTTACAAATTGCATAAAAGAAAGATTTTGAAGAATAAGGGCCTTCAAAACATCACAAAACTCTTACAATGTTGGAATTCTAGACAGATGCTCGGGTTACAGTTCAGACAGAGGCGCAGTGGGCGCACAATGCACAGATAAATGAAGACCTTTGGCACATTGTGCGCAGAATGCGCCGAGAAATGAAGTGTTGCGAGCTCACAATGCTCTGAATGCACGTCTTTGGGCCGAAATACCCTCGCACTTTCTGATACGTGTCGGGGGGGGGGGGGGATTTTAAGTGGAATTCTCCTCCTCCAAATCCAAACTCAGCTCTTTGCAGGTAACGCTAGGCTGGTTATGATCCTTGTAAGGAAAATGGATCAAAAAGAAGTTCTCAAATAGCCCAAATAGGGAGTAAATTGATACCTTATCCCCAGTATGGTCGTCAATTTGTTGTGTCATTTTCGTCACTTGAATGAGAAAAAGAAGGGCACTTACAAGTCTAGTTGGGACTGCTAGACAAGACAGAGGTTAGTGTATGAATTAAACAATCCAAACACATGAAATTAACAAACAACTAAGCTAGAAACAACTAAAGAAATGAAACTAAAATGCATAAGAAACTTTGAACCAAAATCAATCAACCAAATGACCAATGATTATGACACCAATGGAAAACTATATTAGTTGGCAAACACCGTAGAGAAAGGAAGACTTATGGATCCCCTCTTCCTCCTTGGGAGGGCTCTTGAGTCCCCTATTTGACATCTCTTCTTACAATGATAAACTAGAAATCAAATGGTGAAGAAATCCAAGCCTATTCCCTCAAGAGGTGGCGTGAATAGCTTATTGAGATGTTGCTAGAATGATCCAAGAAGAAAAGAGGTTTCCTGGGAGAGGATAGAGGCAGCATAACAATACTATGAGATTCTTAAATTCTTATTGCACCCATGGCCTCATTTTATAGCATGTCTTTGAGGCAATATCCAACTGGTCTTTAGTGTGAACAAGGGACCCTTCAGGGCACCCTTAGGTCTTTGACCAGTGCCCCATTCGGATTCAGCTCAGATTTGAGGGACAAATCAAGTTGGGAGATGGTCCAAAAGTGGGTGAGGGGCCGACAAGAACCATAAATGCGTCGTTCACAGAAGTGTGAGGATTTTCTCATACACATTCGCGCATATGGCGCATGTGCACTCTACAGGATTCTTTGGCCCATGCATTGTGTGTGCGCTTCCTTTAGTGTTTTAGTGCATGTCGATTTTTTAACCAATTGAATAGTTTGTGCCTCTTGGAAATGCATTTTTTGTGTTGTAGGTGAACTAATAGGTGTTTGGAGATGTTGTATTCCTGTAACCATTTGCATGCAATGTTGCGGATGAAATTCCAGTGATAACAAACATTATGTCCCAACATACTTTCCTCACCAGAATCTGTCTCCTCATACGGATTATCAATAAAAATATCTGCACCATCACTATATATCATTGTATACCATTGTGTACCATTGTATACCCTTGTATTATTCTACTCCCATTTAATATTATCCTATGCATCCACTCCACTAGTGTCACCTGAACTTGTATCCCAGATTGATGTGTCCACATCTGTAATATTCCCATTCCCCCTATCAACAGATGCATACACTTCCCTATCCACTGGTCCACAAGGTATATGCTCAAATATATCTTTTGTAGCTATGACTTGAGCCTTCAATGGACTCTCCAAAGAGGTGACGCATGATCCCTGTGATTCAAACTATGTGTATAATCATAAATTTCTAGGTCATACCTCTCATCAATCCCCTGCAAATATGAATGCCCCTCATGCTTGACCATCCCAAGATCCTCTTCCTTCAAATCATGAGTACCACAAACATCCTCATGTGTTATGGATGCCATAGATAACTGAGTCTTTGTTGATGAAGAATGTGTCAAAATCAACTCCACACATGGACCATAATAATCATCATAATCACCATATGTACTCTCAACCTATCCATCACATGTACTAGTGTTATCAACCTCATAGGACATCGCTAATGATATATTGGAGGTTGATGTTTTTTGAACCACATTTCACACCTCCTCAACTTGAGTAGATGCATGCACTTCCAATAACTCATCCTGAGGTTCTGTCAAATTTCTCTCATGAGATGAGGCATCCCCATCACCAACCACTTCATATTTGGACTCTTCTTTTTTCTTCCCAACTAATAATCTTGCTCCAACCACTTAGAATTCTCTAACAATGTTTCTAGATTCTTCTGACCTTCTTGATAAGTTTATAACAAATCTTCCAAGAGTTCAGGTATTGTCTTCATCTCTTATATATGATGTAGTCATCTTCACCCGAAGTCATAAAAAGAACATGTAATACATAAGATGGCAGGAAAACTAGCTCTGATACCACTGTAATTTCCCTCCTTATGGTTTTTATAAATTACTACCTACTACTACAATAATTTAGTGTTTGTTTGGTCTAGTACTTATGTCAAACACTTTTATGAAACTCACTATAATGACCCCTTTACTATTGTTGTTATGTTTTGAGTGTGTTGTTGTCTCAAGACTTTTGACAAACACTTTGTTGATATGCTCAAAACCCACTATCAAACCCCCTTATTTTGGTTTTTTAGTAATTTATGTGTATTTATGGTTGGTGACTTTTGTCAAACACTTAGGTTTTAGGTTCCAATATACTGTAAAATACCTCTTGTTGCTATTGTGGTGTTTATGGTTTGTTGGTTGGTTTTCTTCATGTGGTGTTCCAATGGATGGTTGTGGTTTTGATGCCAAATAAAATTTTCATATTGCATTAAAAATATTACATCAAAGTACCAAAGGAAACAACTCAACTAAATCACTATAACAACAAGGAAAACACCACAAAAGGATCTGATTTTATTGTTTATTTCTGACTTGTTAAAATGCATGGTAATATAGAGGTTCAGATCTACCTCTCCACTGAGAATATTCCTCTACAAAAGAGTCACGGCCTCCACCAAGATAAATGTTTCTCCTCTACAGAAGAATATTCGTCCCTCCCAAAGAAATATGTTCTCTCTTCAAGAAGAACTTGACCCATAGGAGAAACTCGGCCCTCACAATGAAGACTCGACCTACATGATGAGAAGTTGTCCCACACACATGGAAATAGGTTGCTCAAAGATAAATATGGCCTCCCTTAGAATATGTGCCCTCCACAAAGAAAAACAACTTCTACAAGAGGATATTTTGGCCCCCTTCAAGTAGAAACTCATCATCTTCAAAAATTTGGTCTCCACAAGTGAAATGGTATTCCACGAAACCCCAAACTGCTGCAAAAAGATGGATCTTTTTATCACAATAGAAACAAGAGGAAAACCTATATGGTTTCCCCACCGAATGACTACGGTGGAATCTTTCACCACCGAAACCTAATAAGCTAGGGTGGAATCTTTGACCACCGAAACTAATTCAAACAAGGGTTTCATTCCAGACCCCAAAGGCTCCAAGAGATCTCCAAATAAATATCAGAAATAATCATCAACATAATGAGAGAATGAGTTCTAATCTTTATTTTATCTCCCCTTTCACCTTTTTGTTGACACTTTTACCTTTATGTTGACCCTTTTACCTTTTTACCCATAAGTGGCTTTTTAATTTATCTTTAGTAAAATCACTATTAATTTATTGACCCTTTTACTCCAAAAAGTTATTTATTTGACTTTAAAGTATTTTTGGGCTCTAGAAGTCACTTTTCATCCTCTCCAACATTTAAATCTCTTCATTATGGTTCCAACAAACTATTACACCAAGGTACCCCTTTTACAGAATTTATTAAAATGAGAACCTTAGTGTAATCCATTAAATTATGCTCAATAGTACTCCCAAAATACAAGAACGGTCGAAATGCAATGGAATCAAAATTTGATTGCACATAAATGATCTTGATGATAAAATATGATAAGAAGACCCCTTAAAGAATCATATAAATCCTCCAAACCGCTCGAGCTCACTATTAACCTCAAATTGTTGATGTTAATGGTAGCATCAGACAAGTATTTCCACATAGGTCTATGTGTATCGACATGTGGAAATCGTCCAAAGCCTTATACTCTTGGATTTACTTTAATTAAAGGAATTATTAAAGTAAATTTCTTTTATTAATTAATTATTTAATTGAGTTATTTGAGGAAAGTGCTAAAAGTACTTACCATGCAATCTTATCATGCAATCTAAATCTCAAGTCATATTAGAAATAGATTGTAACTCGCGATTATAAAAGAAAGGGTAGGGTGAATGAGGAAGACGCTTGACACTTGATACTTGAGATTCTTGAGAGTAGATAATTTGTTTTCGAGAGAGTTGGATCATGAAGGATTGTGGTTCAAGATCTAGGATAGGTGGAGAAAGACTTCCATCTAGAAGCCAAGTCAAGGAGAAGAGAGAACAGAGGTAGCGCAGGTGATTTTCGGCCAGAGGAAGCCAAAGGAGAGTGTTTTGTTGTACGAATTTTTCCATACATGATTTTCATACATGTATGCGGGTCTCAGTGGAGATAGTCACATAAATACACGAATTTGCTAAAGCAAAGTCACATACACCTTGAAAAGTGTGTAGTTTTAGTTCGTACAATAGGTCATAATTCCCCATGTTTTTATGCAGTTGTACTTATCTCAGTGGGCGATTATCCCTATTATGGGATCCCCTATTTTAGCATAATAAAATCATTCTCAGCACTGGTTTTCCCTCCAGGTTTTTTCCAAGGGTATCTGTCCAAAATTATTGGTGTTCATGTGTGCTTGATTTGTTTTGCTATATTATGCTTCCACTGCAAGTTTAGTTGATTACTCAGTTGTTCTTTGATTCCATAAGTGATTTATTTGGAATTAATAGTTGGGTGTTGAGTAGGAGAAATTTGAACACGATATCAGAGAAAGTTCTCTGAAGGGAGGAAACCAATCCAAATCTCATATCCATGGCAGATTCATAACCAACATGCATAAATCAAATGACATATTCTATGGAAACAATCGTACTGAGGTAGGACTAATTTTTTGTAATTTTACTGAAGTATACATGGGTCACAGAAAGCACAATCATGTACATACATGGGTTGTAGTGGTGACAATCGCGTACATATGTGGGTTGCAATGGTGATAATCATGTACAAATATGTATAGTTCAGTACAGGGGCAGTTTTCAGTAGCAGGTTACTTCCAGGGAAGTTTATCAAGTCTTAGGGATGGCAAGAAAATCATTGAGGGTTGAAGACAGATTGGATGGAGCATCCAACTTCCTATCTTGGAAAGAAAGAGTAATGTTGGCATTCAAGGAGTATGACCTTTGGGACTTAGTGGATAAAGTAGTTACTCCACTAACAGATATTGGCAACTTTATATGCTCACAACAACAAGGATATCAAATCATAGAGGGTCCTCATGGACTCCATGAAGAATTATCTAATCCCTCACCTAAATGACAAGAATACAAACAAAGGGATGTTTGATGCCTTGGTAAGTTTATTACAAAGAAAGAACATGAATATGAACATGATCTTAAGGAAAAAACTCAGATCGGTACAGCTGTCTAGATTTGATAATGTTACCATCTATCTAATGAGGATCACACTTGTACGTGATCAGCTTGCATCCATAGGGGAGAAAATCGAGGATGCAGAGCTCATGAATGTAGCACTGAATGGTATTCCCAAGTCATGGGAACCATTTGTCAAAGGAGTTTGTGCTCGGGAAAATATCCCATATTGGCAGAGACTTTAGGATGATTTCATCCAAGAAGAGACTCAGGAGGAGTTTAAGATTAGCAAGCAAGGAGGTAGTCAAGAGAACTTGGATCTTTTCAGTAAGATAAGGAAAGGTAAGGGAAATGGTTCTAGAAAGAAGGGTAAAAATGATGGAGGATCATCATAGCCAGGGAAGAAGAAGGACTCGAGTAAAATAAAGTGTTTATCATGTCATAAGAATGGACATTGTGCATCTCAATGTCCAAAAAATAAGAAGAAGGGTAATGGAAAGATGCATACAATAACATCAGTAGAGATGCATATTGATGAATTTGCAGCGAAGTTTGAGAAGGATTACTCACTAGTTTCTTTCCTTTCTACTAGCACAATAGGAGGAGTGTTTGGTTCTTGGATAGTGGTGCATCTCGTCATATGACAAAAGAAAGGGAGTTATTTAGTAGTCTAAGGGAGAGTGACGCAGATATTCATGTGCAACTTGGTGATGATGCCAAGTAAGTAGTGAAGGGAGAGCGAATAGTTATGTTCCAACCTAATTTAGGAGGATTGTTAGATGTCCAGTATGTGATTTACATACCAAATTTGAAGAAGAATTTTCTTTCAGTTTCAGCTATGGAGGACAGGGGTTTTTTTGTTACTTTTCAGAGAGGGTGGGTACTTGTACGTCCAGAGAAAGCTATCCCCGACAACACAGTAGTTGTTTGGGTTAGAGAAGGAACTTTATATAGGTTGCAAGGAAAGAATATATATATATATATATATGCTCATGCTTTGGTACATGATAGTGGCAACCTATGTGAGTTATGGCACAAGAGGTTGGGACACCTACATTATAGGGAATTTCCAATTCTAAGGGGGATTGTTACAAGTCTTCCAAAATTCAAGATTGAGTAGCAGGGAGTGTGTATAGGGTGTGCACTTGGAAATAATGCCAAGGCTTTTTTTCCTAGTAGCGAGAGTAGTTCCAAAGGTATTTTGGATATTATTAATTTAGATGTGAGTGGGTTGATGTCATCAACATCATTGCATGGATCATCATACTATGTGACATTTATTTGATCGTCATACTATGTGACATTTATTTAGTATTTCTCCTGGAAAACCTGGATCTTCTTTATTAAGGCCAAGGATGAGGTCTTCATTCAATTCAGAGAGTTCAGAGCTCGGGTAGAGAACTAGACAGAAAAGAAGATCGATGTCTTGAAGTCAAATAATGGGGTAGAGTACACCTCCAATTCCTTCAATGATTTCTATAAGGAGGAAGGGATCAAGAGGGAGATGATAATCTCATACAACCCTCAGCAGAATGGGGTTGTGGAAAGAAAGAATTTGTCCATCATCGGCTCTTCTAGGGCTATGATACATGACAATGACCTACCTATTTTCTTGTGGGTAGAGGCATGTAACATGGCAGTGTATGTGTAGAATAAGAGTACTAACATGATATTGGGGGAAAAGAATCTAGAGGAAGCATTGTCAGGAGTGAATCCAGATATTGGTCATTTAATGATCTTCAGTTGTCTTGTTTACATCCATGTGCCTATGGAGAAGAGGAAAAAGTTGTATCCTTCAAGATAGAATGGTATATTTGTGGGGTACAACGAGACCTCAAAGTCTTATAGGATCTTCATTCTAGTGTGGACGAAGATAGTTGTGAGAAGAGATGTTAATTTCAAGGAGAACTTGACATCTTGGAGTACTCAAGAGTCATCAGAAGTGACAAAGGACAAGGAGCAGCGAGCTCTAAAGGATGATCAACAGTCAATGGTTCAGACTTCAGGTACAGAGGAGGATTTATCCCCTTCCATTCATGTCAAGAGACCTAGATGGCTATTGCAGACATTGAGGGATGATGGTGAGGCTCCAAGGAGTGTGGTCAAAGAGTGCAGGCCTTTGAAGAAGTTTCCAAACTATATGGCACTTATGAGTTTCCAAACAAGCATATCAATAGGTATGACATGATGCCATGATAAAGGAGTACACCTCTATTATGAGGAATGATTTTTGGTACATAGTGACAAAACCGGAGGGGAAGTCAGTTGTGAGTTCCAAGTGGATCTACAAGATCAAGCATGTTTCATATGGTAGCATAGAGAAGGTCAAGGTGAGTTTTGTGGCAAGAGGGTTATCCCAAAAAGAGGGAGTGGACTACGGGGATACATTGTCTCCAGTCGCCAACTATTCTTCTATTAGAGATATTCTTTCTATTGCTTCAATTATGAGGTGGAGGATACATCAGATGGATGTGAAAACAGTTTTCTTGAACGAGATCATTGAGGAGGAAGTATACATAGAGAAACCTCAGGGGTTTGGGGTACATGGGAGGAAGTCTCATGTGTGTAGGCTTAAGAAAGACTTTTATGGACTCAAACAAGCACCTAGGTCATGGTATTCTAGATTGAAAGATACTTGTAGAGTATGGGATTTACCAAGAGTGAGGAAAATCCTAACTTCTATTTCATACTTATTGGAGAGGATCCTCTCATGTTGGTTATGTATTTTGATGATTTATTTCTCACAGGTGTAGAGGAGCTTATTGGAGGGTGCAAAGTGGGTTTAGCTAGTGAGTTCAAGATGAAGGACATTAGCTTGATGCATTATTTCTTAGGGTTAGAGGTATGGCAAGTATCGGGAGAGATCTTCCTTAGACAAGGGAAGTATGTTGTAGATATATTGAGGAGATTTAGGATGGAGGACTGTAAATCGATGGCTACAACTATGGTTATCAATATGAAGAAGATTGAAACTTCAGATTAAAAGTTGGTGGATACTAGGATATACAAGCAGTTGATAGGTTATTTGATGTATTTGATAAAAAAATATGAAAGATATTTGTTTTGTTGTGAACACCTTGAGTCAATTCATGGTGGAGCCAAGGCAAGTGCTTTGGATCGCAACCAAACATGTGCTCAGGTACTTTAGAGGTATAGTGGAATATGGATTGAGATATCTTAGAGGATATGCAGTGGAGTTGCAAGGATATACAAACTCGGATTGGTAAGGAAGGGCAGTAGACAGAAAGAGCACCTCAGGGTGTCGCTTCAGCTTGGGATCAGCAATGATTACTTGGTTCAACAAGAAGAAGACTTATGTAGCACTCAGTTTAGCAGAAGTATTGTATATGGAAACAAGTATGGCTAGTTGTTAATTCATTTGTCTTTGCAAATTGCTTACAGGTTTATTTGATTAGGAGTTGGATCCTACGGTTATATACTGTGATAATCATAGTTGTATCAAACTCTTTGAGAATCCAGTATTCCATGGCAGGTCCAAGCATATTGAGATCAGATATCACTTCATCGAGAATAGGATCCAGAAGGGAGCAATGAAGATTTAGTATATTTCCACAAATGAGTCGGTTGCAGATATTCTTACCAAGCCCTTGGAGAAAAGGAAGTTTGTGCTCTTCAGAGCAGACTTGGAGTGGTGCAAAATTCCTTCCTCTCTAAGAGGGAGTGTTGGCATTAGTGGTACCATCAGACATGTATTTTTGCACAGGTCTATGTGTCTAGACATGTGGAAATCATCCAAAGCCTTCTACTCTTGGATTTACTTTAATTAAAGGAATTATTAAAATAAATTGTTTTTATTAATTAATTTTTTAATTAGTCAATTGAGTTATTTGAGGAAATTACTAAAAGTACTTAGCATGCAATCTAAGTCTCAAGTGAGATTAGAAATAGATTGTAACTCACGATTATAAAATCAAGGCTAGGGTGAAGGAGGAAGACACTTGACACTTGATACTTGAGATTATTGAGAGTAGAGAATTTTATTTTGAGAGATTTGGATCATGAAGGACTGTGGTTCAAGATCTAGGATAGGTGGAGAAGGAATTCCAACTAGAGTTCAAGTCAAGGAGAAGAGAGAACAGAGGTAGTGTAGGTGGGTTTCAATCAGAGGAAGCCATATTAGAGAGTTACATTGTACGTAGTTTTCCATACATGATTTATGTATGTGTAAGTGGGTCTCAATGGAGACAGTCACGTACATGCATGGTTTTGTTGAAGAAAATTCGTGTACACCTAGAAAAGTGTGTAGTTATGGTTAGTACAGCAGTTCAGACTTTTATAACTTTGTGTGCAGTTGTATTTCTCTCAGTGGGTCATTATCCCTATTATGAGAGCCCTGGTTTTAGCATAATAAAATCATTCTCAGCACTGGTTTTACCTCCGGTGTTTTTCGAGGGGTATCTACCCAAAAATATTGGTGTTCATGTGTGCTTGATTTGGTTTCCTATTTTATTCTTTTGTTGCATGTTTAGTTGATTACTCAGTTGTGATTTAATTCAATAAGTGAGTTATTTGGAATTAATAGTTGGGTGTTGAGTAGGATAAATTTCAACACAAATTACCCCTTTGGTTCGGCTTACATAAACCCATAAGGTCACATTCAACTGCAGAGTAAGGGAATCCAAAAATGGGGACATTAAACTCTCTTCCCATGCACTTATGTTTACTAACCTAGCACATGTCCCTTTCTGGTAAAGGGGTTGATATAGCTCTCTCGGTCCCTTCTTCTCCCATGCAGGTTGCTAACATTTGTGTCAACTTTCATGCATCATCAAGATCACTTGATAATTTTAAACAACAATGCAAGAAGTTACTTACTTGGTCTTCATTGTTTTCTTCATAACCCATGTCGTGTAGTGCTTCTTCTCACATCGTGCGCTTTATCTCTTCATGCACATGTTCCTCTATTTCCCTTTTCTCATCGCGTCATAATTCTTCTAGTCTACGATCTTCTTCTAGCAAACTTTTCATCAATCGCTATATTTCCTCATGCACACAAGATTCTTCTAAATACCTTTGTGTGGCACACTACAATTATTCACGGGCCCGAGCTTCCTCCAATGATTGTTGTGTCGCACATTGTACCTCCTCACGGATCTGAGCCTCTTTGAGAAACCTTTGCGTCATATGTTACAGCTCTTCCCATGCTCTCTCCTCCTCCAGGGACCTTTGCGCGTCACACAAAAAAACTTTATGTTGAGCAGCATCAAACTTAGGAGGGGGCTACATTGCCTTTCATATATTTTTCTCCAAACTTTGTTATGAACTTTCTCCATGCTCAAATTCCATTCATTTATTTGCTCTGCCTCGGGTTATTACCTACACATCAACTTCATCATTCTTCTTCTAATTCTTGTGCAGCTCTGTAATCACCATGTTGAAATGTGCTTTTTTCTCCTCCTACTTCTTTAACAAGTTGGGACAGTCCTATGTGACATGCTTGGGACTATAACAGTGTCCATAGAGAGCACATGGTTTGGTAAAAAATCTCAACATGTGGCCTATTTCACCATAGTTAAAGAAAGTGGGGGGTCTACCTCCACCTCATTTGTATCCTCGGCCTCACCCTCATCCATATCCACCCCGAGAACCTCCTTGATATCCACCTCTCTCATCCTTGCCATGGTCACTACACTTTTGTTCCTCTTGAACCTGCAAGACATCATGGGTATGGTCTTGAATTAGTTAGAGTGACCAACAGTTGTTCACATCATGCCCCATGTATTTGCATCATTCACAGAATGGAGCATGTGAAGTGTCTTCTAACGTTGGGTAGCGGGGTGGTGTATGTCCCCATTGTCTGCAAATTCCACACCATTTTGTCTAAGGTGTACTCAAAAAAATATTCGGTGCACTCGTCACCATATAATTTCCCAATGTGGGACACTCATATCTATGGTGACCCTATGATCGGCACGTCAAATGCCATACCTATTCGTGCACCACCTTTGCTTTTTCTATGTCCTGCAACTGCATTGTTAGGTTGGAAAGTTGGAATTGTACTTGTGCCAAACCTATCAATTTGTCTTCTCCTTCTGGTGTATCCTCCAGGGGCATTGCAATCTCCATCGCTTCTTCTTGAGCAGTCTCCTTTTGTTCAATAAGAGGGACTCAAATATGTGGAAGTAACCCAGGAATGAACCATTATCTATGATGCACATCTCGTATCTAAAAAGTTGGCCTATCTAATAGATCTTTAATCGTTGGTCATAATCCAACATGGTTTCTCCATGTTTCTGCTCGATCTCCTTAATCTATGTAATGCACTAAGATTATGAATTTGGCTTCTAGAACTCCTTAAGCATATCTCTCTTGATCTATGTTAGGGACCTTTCCTATCCCATCAATGTAGTGTCCTTGTACTTCATGTACCACATCAAGGATCTGTCCCTGAAAGTGGTCTCCAGTTGCATGATATTTGATACCTCTTTTATGATTCTCTTCACATACCATATCACCTCACATGTAAACCAATGTTACTCTGCATCGTCCTTACCCATCCCGTGCAACATGACTAATCTCAAGGTGTTATCTTGATTCACCATCCTCAATATTGAACAGTGTACTCTTGACTGACTGTTTCGTGTCAAGGATCTTGGTACCGATACTCTTCCTTGTGAAGTATTACTGACTTCGTCCTCTTCTTCACTAATCACTTCTCCTAATCTTTCTTCTACTCTAATCGATGTATTTTTTGTTGTCCTTTCTTATTGGTTACAAATGTGCAAGGGTGTGGTTCAAAGGTGGGGTAACTCCATATTTTTCTAACGTTTATTGTAAGGGAACCCAGAGAGTTTCTTACCTGCAACCACGCAAGACTATCCACTATCACTAGCTCCTCTTCCCATCCTCTGGGGGGACCTTCATCATACTCTCCTATCCATGCACCTATACTCTTCACTTCATATTCTTATGAAATTGTGACATCTTGCAACAACCAATGCATTCATACTTCATCTTCTCAACCCCTACTACCACTACTCTTGGTATCTTTACTAGATACCCTACTCCTAACTTTGTGCCTCTTCATCGACCTATCTTAATCTATGCTCCTCTCTAGAACAACACACTCTCCCTCACTTCCTCTTGGTGCAGTCTCCTTCCTCTTCATTATGGACCTGAAACTTTGTCTCATACCCTTTGTTATCTTCTTTTCGCTCCTATGTTATATGTTCTTGACTCAACTCTTCTTGACTCAACTCTTCTTGCCTATATTTCATCTCTTTCTCTTCTCTTCTCTTCTGGGTCTATTCTATCCCTCACCTCATCTCAACAACTTCTAGATCCTCCTTAGTGGATCCATCTCTTCTCTCTCTCTCTTTTCCCCCTTATTTTCACCCCCCTAGTTCTAGGGGAGTCTACTCGTCCATCCTATCAGGATCCATGCACATCAACCCTTTCTCCACGAAAAACATATTTATCGAGAGTGGGACTTCTTCTAGTATCTTTTTCCGAGGACCTTCAATAAACTTCATTTCATCTTCACTGAAACAATCAATGTATTCTATAATAAATTCAATGATATAACCTTCCTTCACCCTACCAAACCATAAATCCATAGCTTGAGTCCACTTATTATCCAAGGCCTTCATCCTATCAATTGTGATATGATCCCAGACCAGTGGTTCTTGAGGCCTTAAAGTAGTATTAGTAACAGTCTGCCTCTTCAACCATTCATAGAATAGACATGGAAACACAACAAAGAAAATTTCATGCATATCAGTGTAGATATACCTATTCTTCCATTGTTCCATATTGGAAATCAGATATTTAGTTTCCCATCTAGTAAACTCATCTTCCTTCGCAGTCATCCACTCCTGAATTTCCTCCCAAGATGTATAACACCTCATTCCTTGCCTTCATCATTCAATATAAAACCTTCAGGTCCCGGCAACAAAACCATTTGTTGGTTTTCTTGTGTGCATCCTTCTTAACATTGGGGGGTTGATGACCTAGGGATCATCCAGAGTTGACCAACAAAAACCCAAAGGAATCATCATATCAATCCTCAACCAAAGATTGAAGAAGGTCTCACCCGAGACACCATGAGAATCACATAGACCATATGGTCTTGTGTCAGTGATGAATGGTTAATTACGCATAGAATCCATCTAGACTAACATTCATACATTCATTTTTATATTTTTAAAGACTAACAATATACAACAATAACATATGCATTCATCAGACACATAATTGACACATCAAATGACATGAATCATTGTAGCTTTTAGTATAGTCATTCAACTAGTCATATACATATGCCAAGGGACTCATTAATCATTAGAAACAACGTTACATACTCTTATACATTTTCACGTGGTTTCATTACATGGAATTATGTGCTTTCTCTCAAACTCTACAGATATTATCAAACCCAGACTTACAAATAGACATATTCCAAAACATAGGAAGACTCTTCACAAAACATGAGCAACCAAATTGTTGGTCGATCGAATAACTCACTAACCAATTGACCAACGGGCCTTCTCTATAATCATTTCTCCCTTTTGTTTCCTTATTTTCTCTAGTGCTCTAACACTTTCAGTTTTGTGCCACTCACTCTGATGACTTCTAGTCCCGCACACTTCGGTCACCTACATGTAGTCCATGTAGCATCTTTGTAGTTGTGGAAGTCTCAAATACCTTGCTATCTCATCCCTTAACCGATCCACGAACTCTCGTGTTGCCTGGGGTAATCATTCGAGCAGATTTTCCGACGATTATTTTCTTGATTCCAGTGTGCATGTAGGGTCTTCTTAATTTTTGGCATGCATATCAAAACTTGGACTAGCGCACATCACAAAAATCAGATTGGTGCTCATAGAGAAAATAAAATTGGAGTGTGGACCTCATGTCATCCACTGCACAGTTGTTGGTGTGCACGTACAATTGTAGCACACTACAAACTATAGTGTGTGCAACCTTTACCCAAAACCTTGGGTGCCAACAAAGACCTTTGGGAAAACCAACAAATGTTGGTATGATTATTTATCATTAATAGTTATGTTGTTGATATAGTCTATAACCTAGACACATATTCCATGAAGAATCTTTCTGGTGAACCATTACTATTGGGGAAAAGTAATCTCTTTGGCTAGGTTGGATAATTCTCACCTCGAACATTTCTTGAACCATGTGCTTAATCTTTCTCTTTTGGTTATATGGATATCTTTATGGACTAGTGTTAGGAAACATGATTATTGTGATGAGTTGAATAGCATGATCATGATCTCTAAGTAGAGGAAGACCTTTAGGAAAACCAACAAATATTGATATGACTATCAATAACAAATTGGAGATCCTTAGGCAAATCGTATACTGATGATTGAACATCCATTAAACACAATTGTGCAATTACTCTTGAATGTCCCTTTTTTATTAACGTTTCCATATTATTGGAGCTTATTACTTTGGATGTTTTTTTTTGAATACCTCTAAGTTTAATTTCCTTTCCATCTGAAAGAAAAATAAATAAATAAATAAAACTAAAAATATCATGAATGTTAAAAACTAAGAGAGAAATAACACAACAAGAAATAATGCACATAGAGCCAATATTTATCCTTGAAAACCTTAATCGGAAGAACCATCACCTCCATAGATATATATTAACCTTGGCCAAACCAGCCAAGCTAGGCCAACATCGACCAATTGAGGCTACTTGAGGATTCTTACAATGGAGTATCTCGATCCATTAAATAGGTTTCATCAATTAAAACCCTAATTCATTTACCATAATTAGATTACAATGCAAAGACATGCATGGGCTCGAAATAACCATGCAAAGACATGCATGTAGTGGATATAGCCATGATAATACATGCATAGACATGCATAGCCATGAAAAGGAATGCATGGTTTGAAAATATCCATGCAAAGACTCACATCAAATACCATGGGCTCGTAAATCACTAATAGTAAACACAACAATAACCGGATCAATGACTCTACGACCGAGTCAAGATAAACCCAACATTCTTGCCCTTTAAACTTGACTTGGGATAAACACCTACCCCATCAAATTTTATAAACATGGTATAATATGACATTCCCCCCTATCACCTACGTCTACATTTATTCTTTATATTGGTGAACCATCAAACCGAGGGTATGCATGCCTAAATAGGTTTTACATTCATATTCACATTTGCATATGAATAATTACATAGACCAAGTACTTATCTTACCACTGTATGCTCTAGCACATGATGCAAGAAGCATCTACCAAATTATTTACCACCATCCCTCCTTGCCCCAAACACGGTGAGCCAAATCACTCATTCACTGAGTACTTCTTCCTTAATGCACTTCCTCCTATGCTCCACTTTGATCCACTGTATGCATGAGAAAATGATGCATGGAGTGGATATAGTCATGAGAAGGCATGCATATCCATGCAAATTCATGCATGGTGTGGAGATAGCCATGCAAAGACACATAAAGACTCGCATAAAATACCATGGACAAATACCATGGGTTACCCAATACTATGGGCCCATAAACCACTAACGGTAAACCAAACAATGATCGAATAGATGACTCTATGACCGAGTCAAGATTAACTCAACAATGAATAGTGCTTGGAAATTTAAGTCCATTGTTCCCATTGGTTTTAACCATTGGAAACCTACGACCACATCCGCTCCCCCATAGGAATTGCAGTTATTGGATTGTCCAAGAAATGATTACCCATATTGAGCTTAATACTATGGCATTTCCCTTAAAAATTGAAGGTTCCCCATCTGCAATCATTACTTGAAACTTTATTGTTGCGTATACAAACAATTGAGAAGATTTTCTAGTTTGTAGTTGTTGAAATTGTGAGCATTGCCACAATCAATCAAAACTATAACTTTTTTTGTATTGTTATAATACTCTAATTTGAGTGTTTGGGGAGTATTGATGCAAGCTAAAGCATGATAGGTTATGGTAGTTACAATCACTTCTGATTTTGGTTCTTGAACATATTCTAGATCTTGTTCTTCTTCTTTTTCACAATCAATGTAGAATAGCCTTTTTTCTATGCACTTATGCCCCTTACTGTATTTACCATCACAATTAAAACACAACTCCTTTGCTCTTATTTACTCTATATTTTGAGGTGTCAACCTTGTTTTTTTAGTAGTGATAGGATTGGGATATGTGTAGCTCTTATGAGTGTTCACCCTTATTGCATCCATATTTTTTCCTTGTACTCTTTTTTCCACGCTTAAATATTTATCTAAGGATTTAGGATCAAAGACCCTTACCTAATGTTGAATTCTCTCCTTTAGTGCACCCATAAATGGATCCATTAATTTTTCCTTTGGAATATCCTTAATCTTAAACTTAACTTCTAAAATTGTTGAATGTACTCTATAATAGAACTTCTTTGCCTAAGCTTGGAAAATTAGCTAGAGAGGCTATTGCTTAGGATATTACCATAATGTGTTATTGGTGCTTCCATAAAAGTCAACCAGGTGATAATGTTGTATTTTTTGTAATCACACAACCATCTATAGCATACAAATTGATTTGATTCTAAATATAATGATGTAATTATTACCTTTTGTAGGGTCAGTACCTGATGTAGATCAAAACAATTTCTCCATTTGGAATATCCACATCATGGAATCATCATCATCAAACTTCCTCATATCGATCTCAAGAATGAAGTAGTTCACAGTTCTTGAGTTACCATTCTGGTTTACCTTCTCTATGGGTGAGGAATCCTCATTTGCAAGGAACTCAATTGTTTTTGTTATCTTGGTGTGTTTTCGTTATTTTTTTTATGAGGTTGACTCTCAATGTTATTAATATTCTACTCCTCTTCATGAGACCACTTATTTGTGTTAAGTATACCCTTTAACTTTTGCATTATGTCTTCCTTCATTTCTTCTAAATTATTCTTGCATAACATTTTGTCTTGAGCTCTTCTAAAGTCCATTCTATGGAATACTAAAAAAATTTAAACTCATTTACACTCACTAAGCAAAGGAAGTCAACTTTCTTGGTCATTGTAGTATCCAGGGTATTGGACTTGCCTTCTAATTGAGATATATGAAACTCCCAATCTCCACTCTCTTGTAGGTTCAAGGACAAGTCTTCAATGGTTTTGACCGGAGTAACCATGTTCTTGTTTCTCCACATGATAATTGGTTTTCTTTATTCATAAATATTCTCTCTTTAACCATTGTATTTCAAAAGATTACAATGGATAACATTGCATTTCTAAATATTATAATGGATAACAAGTTTTTGTTTGATGTTGTTTCAACCATGGTGGTTTATTCTTTTACAAAAATTCAAATTTCCTCTAAATCCTATAAACTTTCACATTATTGAATCCCTAGAATCATATTACTCTCATAACATGACTAACTTCACAATTCAGCGAGACAAGGAGTTTGACAGTACTTGGAATTTGAAAATTCTTTC
>SNQJ01S0057177.1:175380-194625 GCA_010110895.2 Picea sitchensis
GTCACTAGCTCACCTTGGATTCACCCTTGATTAAAGGGAGGGATATTTGTCTATCCTAATCAGTAACTATGTATTGTTTCTGCATTATTCTATGTAATAAAATTGTAAGAATTTATCCTTATATATAAGCATATAAAAGAAAGAGAAAATGTAGGAGAAATCATTGGCTCTTTTCCTCCCATCACTTCAACAAAAGGAGGAAAGACTGGAAAGTCACAATTCGTCTTTGTAAATTGTGTATTTCTAAGATACATGGTTTATTGGAGCCTCTTTTAATACAATGTCTAATTATTTCAAAAAAAATTCAAGTTCTCAAAAAGATGTTTTAATTTGAATAATGTCTTAGTACAAGCCACCAATCCCTATCTAGCACATCTAGGTAAAAAAAAAACACTTGGTTGCAGTGTTTTTGGAAAACATAAGGCTTCTTCTTTTCATCCCAAGTCTTTTTATAATTGATACATATTATCCCACCATCATGATCTTCTTTTACATTACTTCAGTCAAAGGTATCCCACCACTTACACCTAAAAATAACACATTGGAAAGATGAGAAGTCCACTGGCATGATCTCTTGTATCTTTTTGGCATAACCTAATTTCTCCTATATTAGGTTCTGATCATAATGGCTAGCATGACTATATTGGTCAAACTCAACCTCCACTCTATAGTCAAGTGTGACATGTCCATTGTCAACATCCTCGGTGTGAAGATGATGTGCATATTCATGTATAGATGTGAACAAATGCACCTATAAAAATGAGAGAAAATAACAATGTTATATTTCTAGTACCTTGAGCATTAACAAAAACATAATACATGCCATAATTCAAACATGCATTGTAATATGATTAAGAATGTACATAGAGATATTATTAGAGAGTTGTTGCACCTGATCCCTATTTTTTGTGCATCCTCCTCACCATGTGGGTAATGGTTGGATATGTCATATTTCATTGTGGTCTAGTCATCCACTTGAGTGTTGGGATAGTTCATCAATATATTTTCTTTTAAATGATCAGGATAAGGCATACGTCTATCATTCAACTATCTATTGTTTTTCCCACCACTATCTCATTTCCTTCTATTATATTTGTACAACACGAACCACGGTTGCATTGTATCCACATTATAAAGAAATAATTTATTTATGGCATCAATTTCTGAATTCGTTGATGTATTCATGAAACCAAAAGAAATAGTATGAGCTTAAATATATATTATCAAGTTCAATGTAAATAGTTATTATGTAGAAAATTGACAAAAGATAAGTGGCTTAATCTTTGTCATGCACCTTTTCCATTTGTTTGGAGTATCTCCTCTTCGATTTTGTCATCATCCCATTCGTTGTCCCAAACCACTATGCCTGGTGCATTTTTGATTTAATTGATGTACTCACTAGCATAATAGAATGACTCATACACTATGTAGCCCTTCATCATAGACCCCACAAGTTTTTCCCCTTGTAGAAAAAATCCCTTCAATTTTTTTATGTACCTCTCCAAGAATAACATCCAACGACATGAGACCACCTTGACTATTTCAACTTCATCTGTTAAGTGAATTAGAAGATGAACTTGCAATTCCATGAAAATCTATGGAAATTCCTTTTTAAACATACAAACGATCTCAACTATCTCTCAATGCCATATGGAATTCGAGCCATGTGAATCTCCTTTAATGTAATCCAATGTACAAATGAAAAAAAATAGATATGTCACATCACAGGTATTGGGGGAATTCATGGTTCGCACAATCATGCATGAGCAAAGAATAATGACACTACAAAATAAACACATAGAAAATTAATTGGCATAAAACTATGAGTGCATATCATATAATAACCTACACTGCAGAAAATTAAGCATGTAATCAACATACATAACCTTAGAAGGTTCAAATGGTCATGTGATTTCAAGTCCGACAAATGTTCTTCTACATTGAAGCAACATTGTAGAGTTGTCTCGTATAAACAAGACATATTCACACCAATATAACATCCCTCACTAAAGCAATATCATCTTTCTTCAAAATCTATGGGACAACACCTTCTTTATAAGACCAAGAGGGACATCACCTTCTTGGCCAATGCTTATTTTTAATATTCAAAGAAATAGGATATCTCCTAACATCGAATGTGTGCCACCATAAGTAAGATGAAACATTTTTTAATATATATACATGGGTTCTAATTAATGGGAAATATTAATATGCTTCAAATATGGAAGCTCATAAAATATAGATTTCCTTTCAATCCCAATGGGAATTTTCTATACACAAGTGTCGATAAATTTAGGATCATCGAAGATAGGTTCCCCATTTGAATCCAACAATGTTTTAATTTCCTTATCCTTCTATGTGTCATGCGCTCTAAGCTAATATATCGGTGTCATTAGTTTAGGTCTTAAGGTTGTCTCTTTGTTGGGCACAAGCCCATTTTGGGGAAAAGGCACGACGTGGAGGAAAGACAGTTGGCAGAAAAGCATGTGAGGTGTGCATGCAAGAAGAAGGGAAAGAAATACAACTAGCAGGAAAAGCAGTGGACGAAAGGAAAAATGTGCATGCGGAGGAGAAAAGTGTGCAAGGTTAGCATGCAAAAAGATCTAACTAGGTTAGGGTTTTGGTAAGAGAATGTAACGGCTGATGAGACAAAAATAGATATAAATAGACACCTAGGAGGTCTATAGGNGGGGAGTTGTTGGTGTTTTGATGGGTGTTACTCGCATGAGAGAGAGTAACAAGTTTGTAACACAACTATAATCCGATATATTTTTGTAAGTTGTTGAGTTGTGGGATAGTAAAGTAACTAGACCTCGAGGGTTAGATCGCAGGTTGAGGAGCCTGGTGCGATCTAGTCAGCCTCGTAAAGGTCATGGAGTTTGTGTTGTGAATGTATGAACAAAGTTTTAGTGCGTGCAGCGCCATATCTGACAGAACCATAATAAAAGAGCTTAAGAGCCAAATCTTTGTGGACGTAGCCCAGGAGGAGGTGAACCACGGTAAATAATGTGTGATGTGGAATGCTTATTGTTTATGTCTTTGATGTCAATAGTTAGATCTTAGATGAATTTTTTGATGAAGTAGTTAGATCTGTTGATTTACATGCATGAATAAAGAACGTCAAAATAACTAAGATAGATGAATGGTATAGTAATTGAATGAAGATCACATAGTACAATCCCATATCACCACTCAGTCCTGGACTGCAAGCACTTGAGTATTGCAGTCACCCATTAAGACTATCTCAGGTGAGAATGCACAGTGCACTACGTTGCCTTCTAGTTTACCAAGAGGGCCGATAGTTTTATAGGCTTTGTTGGATCCCTAGTAGACCTGAACCTGAGTCAATCGGGTTAAAGGTATAACTCATATAAGAAACCAACAAATGGTTACGTTGTCGGTTGGAACAACATAGGATGGAGTGGATGGGATATGTTGAAGATCTGTTAAAAGAATGTAAGATCTGCAGACGGCGTGTCAAAAGAATATTGAATCGGACGACAAGAAGGTGAAAGAATGCGTTGTTAGAAGGGGATCTTGAGACCGTGGAATCCCACAAAAGAAGAGATCGAAAGATGGTTGAAAACAAAGGAGCCAGAGTTTTCGCAGAAAGATAACAGAAACCCTAGAGTAACACCGTGCAAATACCTTGAGAAGTATGTGTTTAGTGATCTGCATGAAGTATTTTTCTGTGATTTTCCACACGTATTACAGGAGTGGATATTGAGCTTGAAAGAAAACCATGCAACAAATCGGATCTGATAGTTAGAGTGGACCTAAGTTCAGATCGTGCAGTTACAGCAAGTGAATAACAAATTCACCCGCGCAATAGATTTTTGGCTCGACTGTATTGTAGCAGGCTTTATAACAGAATTTGCAGTAGATATTGCGAAGTCATACAGCGCAGCAGAGAAAGATTTTTTACGCGACCCTCAAGGAAGGTACATCAGATCGTTGTATACTTATATTAAGATATTTCTCTATAACAAAGGTGTAATGACAATGGAGTCAGACAGCTAAACTTCCCTGCGTGCATGGGGGAAGGGGGGAAGCACTGATAGAAAAAGGAGAAATGGAAGGAGATAAAGGAAAGAAGGAGGAATCCTTGAACCCAACCATGATGGACGAAGACCAGATCAAGCAGATCATGGCGACAGCTGGAAAGATGCGCAGTGGAGTACCCTACCAATACAAGGTGAACACAAAGAAGAGAGCCATAGCCGCGAGGGAAGGCTTGGCAAGTGATGAAGAGGAGGTAGAGGATCTTCAGGCTGTGGACCAGATTGAGGAAATCTTGCATGCAACATACAAGAGGAAGACGAGAGGTCCAAGAAAGGGAATAGAAGGCATCAATCCTATCCATATTAATGTCAGTGTGGAACCCATAAACCCATGTGCGACTAACACACCAAGAAGAACACCATCTTTAGACAACCGAATTTCGGAAGAAGGAAGACAACAGGAAGTACATCTACACAAGGAACAACAATTGGGGGAGTCATTTCATGGAGCATTAGTCAAGTTTCTACACCGTGCGAAGGTAGCAGTTCAGCATTCAGGATGGAAGGACATGATCCCACCATCAGATTACCGGAATTCAAAGGAGAGGCAGCAGAAGACCCTAAAAAACACTTGTTTATTTGTGCAAAGATCTAGGAAGAAAAACATATCACTCACGAAGACACTAAACTTTCACAGCTAGCTATCACGCTAAGAGACCGCACACTAGACCGGTACATGAGTCTAGACGTAAACAATGCACCTGGGATGACAAGGACACTGACAGACATTAGGAAATTACTGATTAATGAGCTCCAGAAGCCGAGCTCAGAGGATCAATATATGAACGAGATGATATAAATCCGACAGAAACCAGGAGAATCTGTGTGGGAAATTGACCAGCGATTTAAATGTCTGAAAGAGAAATTGAGGTATGTCATGACTGACATGCAGCATAAGCATCTGTTTGTGAATTATTTGTTACCACACCTGAAATACTCACTCAGACAACAGAAATTCCAATCTCAAGTAGAGGATCTGCAGGCAGCCTTGCAAATGGAGGAGAATCAGTACCACAAGACATATCCAGCTATAGAGGAGTTGAAGGAGGATCTGAATAATCTTACCTTCCAACTCAATCAGAATAAGGGCAAGGACAAGCGCAAAGTTGTGTGGTGTACCACATGTAGAACAGAAGGGTACCATAAGAACGAATGTCCAACATTCGCACAGTATATGGAAATAGGGATGCCAAATCCATTACCGACAGGAGGACCCTAGTGTGAAATTTGCAAGACGCACGGGCATGATCCATATCATTGTCCCATGATGTAGAAATACTAGACAGTACCAAAGATTTCATACTGCACTTTTTGAAAGTCAGTAGGCCACGATGAAAACAACTATAGAACCATGGATCTGACGAGGGAAAGGACGTCAGACACATATAGGGTGCAAGACGAAATGATGACAAGGAAAATTGCACCTCAATTTAATCAGGAACCACTGCAGTATAATATTGTGCCACATTAGTACAACATTGTGCAGCCGCAATATAACCCTGCGCAGTATAATCAGGTACCTCAATACAATACACCACGCGGATATCGCGTTGGGTACAGAGGAGGAGGACAAGGCAAAGGAGGATTTGGACGTGGAAGAGGTCCAGTAGTGTCCCATAACTGCCAACAGCCAGGGAACTATGCAAGAGAATTCCCTCTACCACCTGGGACATGCATGTATTGTCGCGCGACAGATCACATACAGAGGATTTCACAACACTGTTGGGGAAGATACAAGAGAAACAGAATCAAAAAAATCAAAACGTATAGTGGATCTCTACAGAATCTAGAGCAGGAACATCAACATAGTGATGTGCGGAGGATGCAGCTAAATAGGAACCAGTACAACACCAGTGGATTAAGAAAAATACCGAGCCACCCAAGCGATTTGATGCAGAAAAGGAGGAGACCTTTAAGGAAGCCAGACAAGAATTTCTCAAGCAAAATGTTGCATCTACATATACCGCGCAGCATAACCAAGATGTCCCAACGTATGAAATGTCGTCAACATTGGACCATACCAGTGAATTCCACCCGGGAAACCAAGTAAGTTGTATTAAAACTTTCCTGCAATAATGTATTCAATTATTTAAGGATCCATCATCTGTTATAGTGTTACAGAATCTGTTAGATAGATGTGTTAGCAATCACAGAGGTAACATCAAACCACTTGGAGTCGTGGATCTAGTCCTCCAAGACTCAGAGAGGGCTCTCTCTATCTGATCTAGCGTTGTTTTAGGTTAGAATGCTAGGCTAGTTATGATAGATTTGGGTTTCGTTTTTTAAATGTTTGGTTGGAACAACACGGGAAAGCCATTGGGAAATGGATTCAAAAAGGCTGAGGTGATAAATTTGCAGAAGTATCAAGCTAAAGTGAAACAGGGCAAGGTAGACATACTACTGGATCCGATAAATTTGAATGAAGTGAAATAGGAGAAAAGATAAAGAATCAATTTAGCAACAGAGCAATGAAGAATTCTGCCACTAAATATCAGAAGAAAACATGTATATTATCCATAGTAAGAATCAGAGTGTATCTTCCAACAAAAATTTTTCTTTAAACTTCTGTAAGACAATAAGAAAAAAAAAACATATGAAAACAGAAAAAACAAATCACAGAAGAAAGCACTTCACCACATAGCTATGGTGCATGAATCATGAAACAACTAATCTTGTATTACTGCAGATTTGAAAGAAAAGAGGCTATGTGAGCTCATTACAATAATGTGAGCTCATTACAATAATGGGAAAATATTCCTTCCACAGGTCCCAACCCTTTTCTACTTACAAAATCATTGTTTAAATAACAAAACAAACCCAACTGTTTTGTTGATTTGCTGGAAAGAAAATCAAATAAAAATTATAAACTAGATCAAGGAAAAGCTGCGATATCTCAGGTTTGATGAATAACTAATCACAAAATTACAATAAACCTTGGATGAAAAAGTCTTTGCACTTTGGGAAGCTAGATGTTATCCTTGTTTTTCTGCCACAAAATATGGAAATAAATTGACTTGTCATTCTCTGTTGTCAACAAATCTCTTTAAAATCTACCTTCGACTGCCACTTGTGATCTAATTGCCATGTGTTCCCTGTAAATGAGTTTTCTGTCTGCTATTTTAATGGCTAGAAAACTGAAATTACTTTTTTCATCAAAATCTAGAAAGGAAAAAAAAAATTCACTACTATCGAATGTCTAATTTTTTAGCCTAACTGCCCAAACTTCGTGGATGCCTCTCCATACTAATTTTTTTTTTACATTTAAAGAAAACAACGGTGATGATAGAAGACCTCCATACTTAATTCACCATATGCAAGTTTAATTCTCACCATCAATCCCGATACTTTGTTCTGTTAATGAGATTCCTAATATCTTGGCATGATCCTTCAATGAAGATGTACGTTTCCAATATGCACAAGTGTAACATAGGATGTTGACCTCAAATTTACCTAGTCTTGAAAATAGAACAATTGAACTCCCGATGCCTGATTTTGAGCCTAAAAATTTGGGCAGTTGAAATAGTTTGCCATCTATATTCCTTATCTTGCTCGAAATCTGGACTTGACTGCCACATAGACATATTCCTATCATCGATCAGTTTGAAAGATGGCTGATATTATGCTTTTGATTGCTAAATTTATTGCCAAAATACTCTTCCTATCAGTTCAAAACTCGTAGAAACCCGAGATACTCTTCTCTCAAACTGCCACAGTGTTTTTATTCTTCTGCTAAAATACTGAAAATGCTCCAAAAATTCAACCTTTAGATGCTTTGTCACCATTCTAATTGTTATTTATGGCCATCGAGAATAATCTACAATTCGCTGAGTTCCAGTTGATTTTGAATTTGGCATGAATTCCCTCAAGTTTCCAAGTATCCCGAATGTTGAGATCTATAGGAAAATCTCCTTAATTTGCCACCTGTATTGAATAGATTTGAGCTACTCAAAAATGAGGGCATAGCTGCCAGCTACTATGATCTTATCTATGAACTGTTAAGAGATGCCTGAAAGCATGGGGTTTGAATGATTATGTTTCCACCTGTCCTTTGTTTCCTTGTAATCTGAAACTACTGCACCAAATTTGTGATTGAATGCCTTTTTGCATGCTTGATGATCCACTGCAAACTCTACTGGACCAAACATCTTACAATTTTTTCTCTTATGCACTCAAGGATTCTGGACGCTCTCTTTTGAGCGAGAGTAATACCAAGAAGAGTAAGTTCTATTTGTTCTGTGACTAGAATCCACTTGTAGAGTTGCTTTGAAATCTTCAGCTGCCATACGCAATTTCCCTTTTTCCAGATTTTCTTCAACACTCTTAGTCTTCTTCAAAATATTCTTAAGCTTGAAATACTCTTTCTTCATCTTACTGTGCTCAGGATCTAAACGCAGCCCTTTCTGATAGTGCCTCATGGCAACATCATGATCTGCAAGTTAGTAATAGGCCTTTCCACGTAAGAGTAATGCCTCAAGATTATTTTCATTGGCTTTGAGAATAAATCCAGTTTCTGAAATAGCCCCTGAATAATCTTTTACTGTAATCAATAATCTCAATTTAAGCATCTTTTCCTTAGAGAATTCTGGAGAGAATACAAGAACAACTTTGTCAATATACTCCAATGCTTTTGAAAAATCACCCATGTCCAAGAGATTTAGTGCCTTATCTAGTGCATTTCTACTCTGTATTAGCTGAGACAATTATTTCGCTGCTGCTGAATTTCCAGGTTTTAACTCCAAAAATGTTTTATAGTCTTTCTCAGACTCTTCAAATCTGTAAAGTTGACGGAGAAGAGAACCACGATGTAAGTATGCTTGCAGAAACTTTGGGTCGATATCCAGCAGAGAGCTTCCAAATTTGTACATAAGGAAACCCCATCAGGTTGAGGGCCCTTGCATACGCTATGAAACTGACTCAACTTCAACGACCTCCATGGCTGCAACACAACCCTCACCAACATCTCCATATCCATACACAACAGCAACCTTACCAGCAATTATGACATATGTACTCCAAGTTCGAGTTCTGAGTGAAAGTAACCATGTACTTCTGTGTTCTCATGATATAATTTGGGCATCTGGAATTTGTTCTAATAGTTGTTTTTCTGCATGTACATAATTTGGCGCAACATGTAGTGTGACCGAATTTCCTCCCGTGGCTTGGCGTTAGAACGCTGGACGAATTGACACTTGGCAAACCTTTGGCATTTAACATTGATCGCAAAGTACAGATAGCAGCTCCATTAATATGCTTTGTTGTAATATTTCCTTCAAAGTTTTATGGATTATAACACAATACGCATTAGCATCATCCAAAAACCATATGATTTGATTGTCTGGCTATGACTTCTGAGTGTGACGAACTCCTTGACACTTGCAGACACTTGGCACATAGTTTCAAAACTAAAAACCTGATCTGCAATCAAAACTGTGCTTGCAGACTTAAAGATATTTATTCTACTTGGTGAAATGGGTCGCCATAACATTATCCTCTGTGCGCTTAGAGAGATTTTAATATATGAATTGCTCAGGATAGAAGATACACGGCCGAACAGAAAGTTATCAGGCCCGAATATCTTACCATAGACACCGGATCAAACATTGACGATGGTGCCAGGCTCGAGATCCGTAAACAATGCCCTTGACACCTGGTTAATCCTTTAGACACCTGCACATCAGCTTTGGCACCTGGCATGAGGTAAAACTTGTTGCGTTTTATTTTTTTTTAACTTTATAGAAAATATCCCACATGCACTGGATTAAATTGCTTAGAGGTTTTTATATTCGCTAATGTTCATATGTCTCTCTTAGTCCAAGGCGACACACTTGTGTTGGCGCTGGCCCGTGGGCGGTGGTTTGTTTGCTTGCGGTTGTTTTATCTTGTGTTGCTGTTAATGCAGGTGGGTAGTTTGATTTTGTGTTTGTGTTTTGCTATTGATGGGTGTTGAGCACTTGGAGATTGGCCCTTGGCCCATATATTTCAAATGATCTTTTAAGTATCAAATTATTTTATTTTAAAATGAAGCACTTATGTCCATATATTTCAAATCACCAAATTATTTTATTTTAAAATGAAGCACTTATGTCCATATATTTCAAATCACCAAATTATTTTATTTTAAAATGAAGCACTTATGTCCGTATATTTCAAATCACCAAATTATTTTATTTTAAAATGAAGCACTTATGTTCATATATTTTAAATCACCAAATTATTTTATTTTAAAATAAACCAAAATTGAAGCACTTATGCCCATATATTTCAAATCACCAAATTATTTTATTTTAAAATAAACCAAAATTGAAGCACTTATGTTCAATTACAACCAGAATAAAATAAACCAAAATTGAAGCATTTATGTTCAATCACAACCAGAATAAAATAAACCAAAATTGAAGCACATGCCCATATATTTCAAATGATTTTTTAAGCACTGAATTATTTTATTTTAAAATAAACCAAAATTGAAGCACTTATGTCCAATCACAACCAGGAGAAGTATAATAAACCTATTTTATTTTAAAATAAAATATTTTGGTACTTAAAAGATCATTTGAAATATATGGGCCAAGGGCCAATCTCCTCTACTGGTTGTGATTGGGCATAAGTGCTTCAATTTTGGTTTATTTTAAAATAAAACAAATGATCTTCATGTGCTATGGATATTTACATGTGCTATGTTTTATCTTGTGTTGTTGTTAATGCAGGTGGCGGTGGCGGTGGGTAGTTTGATTTTGTGTTTGTGTTTTGCTATTGATGGGTGTTGAGCACTTGGAGATTGGCCCTTGGCCCATATATTTCAAATGATCTTTTAAGTATCAAATTATTTTATTTTAAAATAAACCAAAAATGAAATATTTGGTACTTAAAAGATCATTTGAAATATATGGGCCAAGGGCCAATCTCCTCTACTAACTGTGATTGGGCATAAGTGCTTCAATTTTGGTTTATTTTAAAATAAAACAAATGATCTTCATGTGCTATGGATATTTACAGCACTTGATATTTCAAATCACCAAATTATTTTATTTTAAAATAAAYCAAAATTGAARCACTTATGTTCAATCACAACCAGAATAAAATAAACCAAAATTGAAGCATTTATATTCAATCACAACCAAAACCAAAATTGAAGCACTTATGCCCATATATTTCAAATGATCTTTTAAGCACTGAATTATTTTATTTTAAAATAAACCAAAATTGAAGCACTTATGTCCAATCACAACCAGGAGAAGTATAATAAACCTATTTTATTTTAAAATAAAATATTTTGGTACTTAAAAGATCATTTGAAATATATGGGCCAAGGGCCAATCTCCTTACTGGCTGTGATTGGGCATAAGTGCTTCAATTTTGGTTTATTTTAAAATAAAACAAATGATCTTCATGTGCTATGGATATTTACAGCACTTGTCTTTCAAGTTTATTATACTTCTCCTGATTGGGCATAAGTGCTTCAATTATGCCCATATATTTCAAATGATCTTTTAAGCACTGAATTATTTTATTTTAAAATCAACCAAAATTGAAGCACTTATGTCCAATCACAACCAGGAGAAGTATAATAAACCTATTTTATTTTAAAATAAACCAAAATTGAAGCACTTATGCCCAATCACAATCAGGAGAAGTATAATAAACTTGAAAGACAAGTGTTGTAAATATCCACAGCACATGAAGATCATTTGTTTTATTTTAAAATAAACCAAAATTGAAGCACTTATGCCCAATCACAGCCAGTAGAGGAGATTGGCCCTTGGCCCATATATTTCAAATGATCTTTTAAGTACCAAAATATTTTACTTTAAAATAAACCAAAATTGAAGCACTTATGCCCAATCACAACCACGAGAAGTATAATAAACCTGAAAGACAAGTGCTAGAAATATCCATAGCACATGAAGATCATTTATTTATCAGGAGAAGTATAATAAACCTGAAAGACAAGTGCTGTAAATATCCATAGCACGTGAAGATCATTTATTTTATTTTAAAATAAACCAAAATTGAAGCACTTATGCCCAATCACAGCCAGTAGAGGAGATTGGCCATTGGCCCATATATTTCAAATGATCTTTTAAGCACCAAAATATTTTATTTTAAAATAAACCAAAATTGAAGCACTTATGCCCAATCACAACCAGGAGAAGTATAATAAACCTGAAAGTAAATATCCATAGCACATGAAGATCAACTATTTTATTTTAAAATAAACCAAAATTGAAGTACTTATGCCCAATCACAACCAGAAGAAGTATAATAAACCTGAAAGACAAGTGTTGTAAATATCCATAGCTCATGAAGATCATTTATTTTACGACATCCCGAGGAGAGGTGTTGAGAACCTTTTTCCAACTTTGCATTTTCACTATGCGCCACGAGCAATCTGCTTTATGCCTGAAATAGATATCAGTCAGAATACTGATTTCCCTATAATTTATAGGGTCCTAACAAGATGTACCACAAACTCTGAGGGAAATTTAAAACAGAGGATAGTCAATCACCTCCATGCCATAAGGAGAACCAACAGAGAATTTAGATTGAATGCCAACATCGGAGATTTCAACATGGGCGATGCGATATTAGATCTGGGATCTGAAGTGAATGTATTACCCAAAAAGACATGGCAATGCATGGGAGAACCTACCTTAGGCTACTCACTAGTCCAACTAAAGTTAGAAAACCAACACAGAGTTCTACCAATAGGGAGGTTGAAAGGAGTGACAGTAGATATGTATGGAGTGCGCTCTAAGGCAAACTTTGAAGTGATCGAAATCGTGGGCATCACAACACCATATCCAGCATTACTGGGATTGGATTGGGAGTTTGACAATCAGGCAATAATAAAATTGAAGACCAGGAAGATGACATTTGAGTCAGGCGAGTACATGGTTATCGCGCCTCTAGATCCATCAGAAGCCAAAAGATTTGTGGAACCAACATGTCTAGACCTAGAATAAATTAACCAGTTATTTCGAACCACCGCGCGCACCGAAGATTACATCAATCCAACTGTCGATGGTGTACTTAGCTGGAGAAATATCACATCATGTGCTTCCGAATCAGACATTGGTCTGGAGGATTGGCAGCAGCGCCTACATGAGGTCTCAACCAAAAGATGCGCCTGAATAGACCTCATAGTAAGGTGGGTTGGCACAGAAGTCAGAGAACCTCCAAGTTTCCATGGAATCAACGAATTGGAAGAATTCCTAACGAGATATGAAGACGAAGTATCAAACATTCAGATATTGTTAGCTCTCGGCATCGCACTTAAGGCTAAACCTGCAAGATGGTGGGACGCACACAAAGAAACAATCAAGGATTGGTACCATTGTAAGCGGTTACTACACATCAGGTTTGGCGCAACACAAAGAAGCAACCAGCAGCAGAAAATACGATGGATAGGGGGAACCAGCGGAACACTTGGAAAAGTGCAGAGTGTTGTGGAAAATAACACCCCCAGAATAATGACCTCATCATTTCATACACACATTAGAGGGCATCCCAGCAAACTAGTATACAGACCAGGAACTGCACAGAGGAACTACGAGTTGGACAGTATTACAACAAAACTATACAGTCACTTTCTCATTTGAACATGAAAACCCCAACATAGATGCAACACTTAAGAAAATAAGAGGGGTGATATTCATTAAAGAACCAAAAGTCGAACTCATAACAGAAGAACAACAGTAGAACAGACAGATAATGAAAGAACTATTGTCATGCTACCATATGCAGGAAGAAGTACCAGAGGAAGACGATCCGCGCAATATTTAGATCGAAGAAGTTGAAGGCAAAAGAGAAGTGGAAGCTCCACCTCTAGAATCAGAAGTAATTGCAGCGCCAATCAAGGTGAAGAAAGTCAACATTGGGACAGTTGAGAATCCAAAAATGGCCAGCATTCGAGACTACTGGGACGAGCAAACAATGGACAGGATAACAGAATTATTGCGCGAGTACAGTGACATGTTCCCAAAGACCTTTACTGAAATGAAGGGTATTGCAAGATAACTTGGAGAGATGAAGATTCCTCTCAAACCTGAGGCAAGACCTATCAGACAGAGGCATTACATATTGAACCCCATCTACAAGCAGAAGGTAAGAGTAGAAATTGATAGAATACTAGAAGCAGGAATCATAGAACCAGTAGAAGAATCAGAATGGATAAGCCCCATGGTAGTTCAGGAGAAAAATAAAGGAGGCATAAGAATATGTGTAGATCTGAGAAAGCTCAATGATGATTTCCTACATGACCCCTTCCCTACACCCTTTATAGACGAAGTCCTAGAAAATGTGGGAGGCCAGGAAGCATACTCATTCACTGATGGATTCTCAGGCTACCACCAAATCAAGATAGCACTAGAAGATCGACACAAGACTAACTTTGCAACAGAATGGGGATCCTACCAGTACACATTCATGCCTTTTGGACTGAAAAATGCACCAGCAATTTTCTCTAGAGTAGTCATTGTTGCCTTCAAAGAATTCATCCATCAGTTTCTAGAAGTATATTTGGATGATTGGACAGTATACAGCCTATTGAAGGATCATGTAGAGGTGTTGAAGATGATGTTAGAAAGATGCAGGCAATGCCAAATATCTTTGAACATTAAGAAATGTATATTTGGAACACCCTTCGGAATTATATTGGGTCACATAGTATTCAGACAAGGTTTGATTGTGGATCCTGCAAAGATTGCAGTAATTGTGAACTTACCACCACCAAAATCAGTGCGCCAGATGAGGGCCACATTAGGACATACATGATATTACAGAAAATTTATCAAGGGGTATGCGCAGATCACTGCGCCAATGGAGAAATTACTTAAGAAATATACTAAATTCCAGTGGACTGAGAGTTGTCAGCAAGGATTGGACACCCTGAAGGAGAATATGGTCATATCACCCATATTAGTCTTTCTAGATTGGGAGAAGACATTCCATGTGCATGTAGATGCATCGGCCATATCCCTGGGAGATATTCTAATGTAACCAGAAGCAGGGGATTTGGACCATCCCATAGCATTTGCAAGCAAAAAATTGTCAGAATTCGAGCAAAAATACAACACTACAGAGAGAGAAGGCCTGGAAATGGTATATGCACTTCAAAAGTTCAGGCATTACCTACTTGGAAAAAAATTTCAGATGTTCACAGATCATTCACCCCTTAAGTACCTAGTCAACAAGCCAATGTTGGGGGGGAGAATATGTCGATGGTTACTATTGTTTCAAGAATTTGACTTTGAATTCATAGTGAAACCAGGGAAGTTGAACGCAGGACCTGATCACTTGTCAAGGGTCACCAATGGCAAGGAGCCTACAAACTTAGAGGATACCTTCCCTGATGCGAAATTATTTTTAGTTGAGGTCATGGATGATTATTTTGCTGACATTATTGAGTATTTAAGTACAGGGACTGCGCCACAGGAATTTAACACCGCGCAGATGAAGAATCTGGTTATCCGAGCAGCCGACTACCAGTTGATCGCAGGGCACTTATATAAAATGGGGGCAAACATCATCGTGATAAGATGTGTTCTAGAACACAAAAGGCCTAGGATACAGGCAGAATCCCATAAAGGAATAGCAGGAGGACACTATGCAGGAAAATCTACCGCGCAGAAGGTACTGTGCGCAAGATTATGGTGGCCAACTATTCATCGATATACAAAGGAATATCATCAATAATGTGATGTTTGTCATAGGGTTGGCAAACCAAACAAACAGGATGAGATGCCCTTACATCCGCAAGTAACACTACAAGTGTTTGAAAAATGGGCTATCGATTATTTTGGGCCAATTCACTGAACCATAAGAAGATCAGGCATGTGATACATCATCACTGCGATAGAATACCTCTCAATATGGGTAGAGGCATCACTAGTTAAAGATTGCAGCACAGAGACAACAACACACTTCCTGTTTGAACAGGTGCTCACTAGATTTGGATGTCCAAGGATCCTGATGAGTGACCAAGGCACTCACTTTATCAACAGCACTATCAGAGCTCTGACTAAAGAATTCTAGGTCTACCATTAAAAAATTACGCCATACCATCCTCGGGAAAATGGAACAGTGGAAGCCTTCAACAAGATTCTAGAGAATTCCCTAACCAAGATTTGCAATGTCAACAGGGACGACTGGGATTCAAAGATACCAGCAGTATTATGGGCATATAGAACTACCTGTAAGAAGATGATAGGGAAGACACCATTTATATTGGTGTATGGACAAGAAGCCATGGTGCCATTAGAATTATTGGTACCAAGTCTGTGTGTCGCAGCAATTACAAACATGAAAGAACGAGGCGCAGTACAAGAAAGGTTAAGTCAACTGATGAGCATGGAAGAAGATAGGATTCTAGCAGGCTTTCACCAAGAAGTACAGAAAGAAAGGGACAAATCTTGGCATGACCAACATATCAAAAGAAAAAGTTTTAAGAAAGTAGACCTAGTCCTACTGTATGACAGCAAGTTTTTTCAACATCCAAGGAAGTTCAGGATGCATTGGTTGGGACCATATGAGGTCAAGACTGTCACACACATAGGAGATGTACAGTTGAAGGATTTGGAAGGGATAGAATTGAAGGGCATGATCAATGGAATTCCACTGAAGTTGTACAAGGACAATCGACCACCCGCAACTTGACAGTTACTGCGCAGTTAAAAAAAAAATTACTCAGAAATCTGCGTGCGTAGGTGAGAAAATCAGTGCTACGAGAAGGAAAAGAGTTTGCGTGCACAAGTCATTGAATCAGTGCAAATAAATAAGAATATTGCACCATAAGAAAAATGTATAGAAGCCAAGGACTCTATGCGCCCAAAAATCCCAGCGCACCGGAAAAAGAACCAACGGTCGGAAAGCGCGACAATTCAGAAAATGACGGTTGTGGAAATCAGACTCCAACTGGTCGTAGGGATTGAAATTGCAACAGTCCGTACATAAAAGGAAAGACCTCAATGCGAAATAAAGGGAAAAGTCTGAAAACACGACACAAAGGACAGAGTTAACATGTACAATGGTACAATGTGCAGGACACACCACCAAAAGTTAAAAAAAGGTACAACTATCAGTGCGGAATAGTTGTCACTGTGACATCCCGCTATAAAGTCAGAAAAAGGGGGGGAAAGCAAATCATTGTGTCAATTTCTAAGGAGAATAATGCAGAGCCGAGTGAAAGAGCGATAGAGCGAAAATTCAACCGAGCATTCGTCAATTTCACATATTTAAAGCCTATACCCCGTCGCAATGTCACCACCCCGAGTTGGAGAGTCGAGCAGGGCCGGCAGGAACACACGAAGTACTGCTCGTGCAACATACGCAAGGGAGCAAGCGGCACCTGTAGTGGTGGATGAAATCCACACACCAGAGTATGAAACAAACCCAATGACGGTAGAGGAGGAGCAGAACCCAGCGCAAGAGGTCAGGCAGATGGAGGAGGACCTGGAGAGAACTGAGTCTGACACCTCAAGGAGAAAAGGGCTAGAGCAGACCACGGGTTCAATGCCACAGAGCTATGAACCAGAGGTAGGATAGGTAGCAGTACACGGGGATGTACCAGAGGTGGGGGCCTCATCCCCACAAGCTAAACGGAAGGGCCAAGCAAATAGCAGTGTGCACGGAGGGTCATAGCCGCAGGTAGAAGGGACCCTGGTTTTTCCAAAGATTCTGAATGGAGTGTGCGTAGATGATGACATGGTCGGCGGAGTGACTGCCATCAAATAATTTGACCATGATGTGGCTGATGTTACTAAATTTCCATACCTGGCATCCCAGAACTATTTGGAAAGCAGAGGAGAAGGCTCATCATGCATGCCACTGCTAGAGTCATCACAGTGGATCCTTGGGCTTTACAACATAGGCATCATGAATCTATTGGATGTCCCACACTTTGGGAGGGGAAAGCATATCAACGCCTGCGTCAAGAAACTGCTTACACGAGTGCATGGAGGAATCTTATGGATGGATAGGCCGGTGCCTATCACCGTGGACCTCATCGCAGGAATCACAGGGCTACCCACAGATGGGGAAAATCTAGAGAAGTATTTGGAGGAAAAAACTAGAGCCAAGGCCATCTCGGATGATATCAAGGCCAATTATGGCGCAAAGCATGGTAACGGGGGCATCAGGATCGGTGACATCAACGATCCTACGACAAGGTTTACCACCAAACTCCTCGGATGAAAACTAATGTGCAAGTGTCGCAAAGAGGAAGTATCGGTCAGTGTGGTTGTCGTCGCTGCATAGTGTGCAAAGGGGAGCTCGATGAGATGGGGCCCATACCTTATGAATTCATTCTTGGAGGATTGCAAGGACACACTAGAATGGGGCTCTCAGTTCCACTACTTGTGGTTACTTATCCTCATTGGTCTCATTGGTTGGAAAGAATCGGTCTACAGCAAGTAGATGGAGAGACCAGGGAAATGTGGCGCAACAAGATACATATCATTACGCAGCAGGGCAGACCCCAAGAGAAAGAAAATGAACACAGACATATTTGCAAGGTACTTCGCAGAAATGCAGGACCTAATTGCATATACATGGCGCATTACACCGAAGACTGTCCAAGAGTTTGGACAGGTTGCGAACTTCAGGGAAATGCACCATAGCTTATGAATGCAAGCAAAGCGATACAAAGCCAAGGAATGGCTACAACTCAACTACTGCATCACACCAGAATAAATACAAAGAGAGGTCCAAGAGTGGCCTGAAGAATGGAAGGTACCCCAGATTCTAACCGCGGTACCAAGCTCACGAACTCAGACGCAAAGAAGACCGGCCCCAGTGCACCAAACATGCACAAATGGGGCCAAAACTAAAAAGAGTAGTGCCCAAGGCCAAGAGGGGGGAATCACCCCAGCCAAGAAGAAACCACAATTTACACAAAACATACCACCAAGGGGGTCTACACAGGCTCCACCGCACGTAGAACAACCACCACTACACTCCACGAAAGAAGTGTGCGCGGAAAAAACAGGTGCAGGGACACAGGAAATCTCTGAGGAGGAAGAACAAGGGATAGGAACCCAGGAGATTCCTGAGGCCGGAGAAATGGGGACAACCATTGCAGGGGATACCTAGAGGCCCACTAGCCCCAAGCCATCAGCCACTTAGGATAAGTGACGCAGGCGCGCCAACCACGGGCACGTCCGCTCATAGGATCTTCTTCTTCTCGGCC
>SNQJ01S0057178.1:21881-39890 GCA_010110895.2 Picea sitchensis
AAGAGGCAAGTGAATAGGAGAGGATCCCTTCCATAATAGGATCCATTATACGATGTTTCCCTACCTTAAGGGTTTTGATATAATAAAGTGTGATTTCTTCTATATTGTCCTTTGGATATATTGTGTATTTAATATTTGTGGTGATTATATTTATAGATCTATTCAGGTTCTTAACAAGTGGTATCAAAGCACTTTCCTTGGTAGACATTGTGGGAAAATATCTTTTATTTTTGCAGATTTTTTTCGGAGAAGAAAAAAGAGTGATCCAAAGTCATGATTGCCAATGGTGGCTCCATGAAATTTGGAGGGCGTTGTGAAAATGTGCATCTCCAAATTGGTGACTACCACTTGAAATATCATATGTTTGCTATCAACATGGGCGGTTGTGACATTGTGTTGGGTGCAGACTGGCTAAGGACTTTGGGTCCCATTCTCATGGATTTTAAGGAATTAAAGGGGTTAAAATAGAATAAGTCGAATGTAAGAAGACCTAATAGATTCTTCCACTTCTAAAAGGATCATCCTCTAGATGATTCTTTTGATAGACATATTTAGTATAAATAGGAGTCGAGGGTATGAGAACCCTAGCTTGGATATTATTGTAATAGAGCTCTTCTCGACTGAAGGTTTCCCCCTCGAAGAGGCCCATGAACATTGCTCTCAGAATCAAATTGCTATTTATGTTGTTATTCTTATATCATTTTAGTGTTATTTTGGTGATTGTTCTTGTTATATTGTTGTTATTCTGCCATTTCTAGCATTTTATTTCTGTTCTGCATACTTTTTATATCTAGTATATTAAAAAATCTACATGAAGCAGCCAGAAGGCTTTGTAGTGAAGGGAAAGAAAGAGTTGGTCTGTAAGCTAAAGAACTCACTATATGGTCTGAAGCAATTACCTAGGATGTGGTACCAAAAGTTTGACACATACATCCTTGGATTAGGATTTGTTAGAAGCAGGGCTGATCACTATGTATATTCCAAACATGTTGGTAATCACTTCATTTATGTAGTGTTGTATGTTTATGACATGTTGCTGGTAGGAAATAACATGGATGTTATCAAGGAGGTGAAATCAAAACTATCCTCCAAATTGATATGAAGTATCTCGGTGTTGCTAACTTCATTCTGGGAATGGATATTAAAAGAGATTGTGCAAACCAAAAACTTTGGTTGAATCTGAGAAAATATGTTGAGACAATATTTTAGAGGTTTAATATGCATGGAAGTAAACCGGTCAAGGTTCCTATTCGTATAGGTGTAAAATTATTTGTAGATCAGTGTCCCAAGACACAGGAAGAAGAAGAGGACATGGTCCATGTTCCATATGCCACTGCAGTTGGCAGCTTGATGTATGCAATGGTCTGTACTAGACCATACATTTCACATGCAGTGGGAGTTTTGAGTAGGTATATGTCAAAACTAGGTAAGGAGCATTGGACAACAGTAAATAGGGTCTTCAGGTATCTTCGTGGCACTACCAATTATGGACTGTGCTACCAAGGAAGACTAGGATTAGACAGAGTGTTGTACATACATGGATTTGTTGATGTAGACTGGGCTAGAGATATGGATCACAGAAGATCTAAAAGTGGGTACGTGTTTAACATATTTGGAGGAGCAATAATTTGGATGAGAAAAACACATGCTGTAGTGGTACTCTCAACTACAAAAGATGAATACATGGAAACCACTCATGTAAGAAAGGAAGCAATATGGTTACAAAGACTGTGTTGATGTATTGGGTTGGTGCAACAAGCAGTGAGATTAGATTGTGACAATGAGAGTGCAATCTTCCTAGCAAAGAACCCAGCTTATCATTCGAAGACAAATCATATTGATGTTCAGTATCACTTTGTGAGATACATGGTTGAAGAAAATAAGGTGTTGCTAGAAAAGGTTGACACTTTGAAGAATGTTGTAGATTCATTGACAAAGTCTGTGAGCACAAAAAATTTCTCCTAGTGTAGAGTAACAATGGGCATTGCTGCCCTGGATTTTTGAATATATAATCCTGTAGATCCTTGGATGCAAATAAAACAACAAGTGGGAGAATGTTGGGTATGTGTTATATTCTTTTCATGTGTGTGTGTGGGAGTGTCATATTCGACAACTGCATTTTTGCTATTTTAGTGGATTTTGCTATTTTTAGCGGTTTTCTAAATTAATCATGGATTAAGGGATTAGGGTTTTGGTATCTAYGGAATACCTAAAAACATTGTATATATATTGTATGGTGAATGGTGAAATTAATACAATGAAGCATTGAAAGGTTTTCTCCCGATTAAGGGTTTCCGATATAAATCTCTATGTACTATGTGTATGAGCCATTGATTAATTTCTGTTTTTCTTAAGAATCTATATGCATTGCTTTACTTCACAGGTTTAAAACTTACATATCCATCATGGTGCCACTAGTCTACAAGGGGGTCCCACCTACTAGTTTATTATTAATATAATAAATAATAGAGTCTGGAAATCATTTGCGAGCAGTATTCATCGTTGTGTTTTTATGCGTCAACAAAATGGCTACTCCACAGGGAAATCTATTTCCAATGGATTAAGAACTCAAATAGTTTCATTTCGCAGATCAGGTGAACGTTAGATCAAGGAATGTATATCATAATGATTATGCAATAGGGGAAGTGAGGCAGGTTAAGGGAAAAGATGATTTGGTATTTACGAAATAACTTATATAAAATGTTATGTATGAGGGGGTTACTCATGTATGCATAACATTCGATTAATCATAGTGAAAGCGTTCTTTTCTTTAAGGAGAAAAACTCGGGTGTGCTCTTTTTGAAACTCAGAGTGGAGGGAAGAAAAGGAAATGAAAAAATAGGGATAAAAAACCAATAATCTTATCTAACAACAGTACTGGAAGAAGATAGAAATTTCAAAGATGTTTTCAAGGGGAGACATCATGAAAGTTGTGTAACCTGATTGCTATTGATTAACAATACTTACAGAATAACATATTTGTGGAAAAACTGATCCAAAATTATATTTTTGACAAGAAAAGGAGTCAATAAAAGAAATAAAATAGTAGAAATGAAACAACATAAATAAATAAACAGCAAAGAAAAATCAATTCAATAAAACAAACTATAATACAGGAGTAATTCCATACAACATTTAAAATTTCAAGTTGGTTCCACATAGTGTTTTAAGTGGGAACAATTGGTGCTATAGGAAAACAACCGCTCTTCCATGTCCTTTAGAATATAAGAATTTTCTCTTAGGACAAAAGAGATTTTAAAAGGAACCAACTATAACTTTTGAAACTTTGAATGCCTTCCTCTATCGGTGTGAGATGAATCCCACAATAAGACTTTCTCATTGACCTTAAATCTGACATCTTTTGCACTTTTATTGAAATATTTCTTAACAGTTTGTTGTCTTCTCTTTATGTTTTCCAAGGCAAACGTCTTTTGTTCCTGTAAATACAATAGTGCATTTATCCTTTGAGGAATATTATAAGAATTCAATTCTTCCATCTGTAGCATCAACCTTAAGGAAGATAGTTCCAGCTCGGTAGGAAGAATGACTTCTTGACCATAAACAAGCTGAAAGGGGGTGCAATCGGTGCTCACCCTGGTGGTAGTGCGATCTACCCAAAGGTTTTGGGTATGTGTTATATTCTTTGCATGTGTGTGTGTGGGCGTGTTAGATTATAAGTTATGGTGTATATAAGATAGGGAGTAAACTCATGTTTATAACAATAAGATACATAAACACTAACCCTAAACTTATGTTAGGTATATATGTCATTACTATTATATAAAGGAAGCGTTTGTACATGTGACCTTATTATAGTATGTTATCTATGTAGGTGATTAGGCACATAACAATCACTTTTAACTAACCACCTTTAACCATAAGCTAATATGGTTGGCTACCTTTAACTTTCTTGGCTTATGACTAAGAAATTTTAACAAATGAACTTATGATTATACCATACTCTTCCATGCCATGGTGATTCAATACACACTACTCCTAAAGTGCTAATTGAAGTATATAGATCTTAATAGTTAATTGATAATTAAAAAGCCTCAAAATGTCTTAGAAGAAATAATTGTAGGATTGTAGGTCATTGTAAATAAATATATCATAATCGAAGGAGTAGCTAAAATATAAAATTTGACAACTTACTGTTTGGTATATTTGTGTAGGTAATACAATTACTTGTCAGGACAAGGTTTTGTCACTATGAATGAAAATGGTAGGAAGCTTTCTTGGTTAAGAGCAAAATTAGAGGCAAGAGGCGATGGAAAATGTTATTTCCCTTACTTCCATGATTACAGAGGCTTGCTCAAGATTATATGGAAAGGAGCCGCAGAAAGGGGTTATGAATATTGTCCTTTGGTAAGAGGATTCAATATTTATTGTATTCTCTGTAATAATCAATGTCATGAATTTTAGTAATATTTCTTATCAAGATTTTTTATGATTTTCTATACACACTAAATTTTCTATGTTTTTAAATATATAGATGATGCCCCAAAATGTCGACCTCAGAGAGTTATTTTCAAGTAACTAAGAGCATCTTTGCTTTATAGGGTGATGAAATTTGATATCAGAATTGAAGTTCTTGATCAAGTTATTAATGATGATATGGATGGAGATAGTGTTAGTGATACAAATCAGGAAGATCACGTTACATAGATTGATGAGACACATTTCTCAATGGATGAGGACAACTAGGATGAAGTAGATCATGATGTTGATCCTCTACTCGAGAAATCACATCAACCTCTTTATGAAGGCTCAACAATAAATATTTTAACATCTGCTATATTGTTTTGAGGTGGACACGAAGGTTTTGAATAAGTTTAATCAAACACATGCCTCACCTGAGATACTAAGGTATTTAATTTGTTAATTATTTATATACACAACATGTTAAGAAATACTTAAAAGGTTCAATTTTTTTTCCTATATTGCTATTGTTTCTAATTTGTAAATTAGTATATTAGATGAGATATTGATGATTAATATTGTTTGCATTGACTTATTGTTTTAAATTTTGTAGATTTTTAGGTGAAGTTCTACTACCGACGTCAAATATTTTGCCATGGACATATCGAGAAATATCCATGATTATGAAAGAAATTGGGATTGCTATCCATTTAAACTGATTAACATGTCCTAATGATCATATCATATATTATGGACAATATGAATTAGAAAATGAATTTCCACAATGTCAAATAAGTAGATCTTGAGGCAGATAAAGTGTCAAATAAGTTTCCTCACAAAGTTCTTCATTATATTACAATAATTCCACGTCTCTAGTGGTTGTTCGGTGTTAAAGTATAGCACAGTTTATGGTTTTTCATGCAAAGAACAGAAGTCAAGGCGATGTTCTTTGAATTCCTACAAATGGTTACGCATTGAATTACATCGAAGAAAAGTAGCCAATTTTAAAAGAAGAACCTCATAATGTTAGACTTCGTTGGCAGCTAATGGTGTCAAACCATTTGGAGAATTCGTTCTACATAATCATTGTGGCCTGGTTTTGTTATAAAGAATAACCTTCCTCCTTGGATGTCGATCAAGAGAGAACACACAATGTTGTCAATGATTGTTCAGTGTTAATTATCTATTTTTTTCTTTAAAGTATGAAAAATATTTCATTTCTTTGTTTTGTGCATGGTAATTATTTCTTTTATATATAATGACATCTAGATAAAATTATATAATTAATCATGCGATATGTTGAACCAATTAGGTAGGTACAGGGTTAAATATATTAACGTATATATTTAGCCTCTCATTCGATGAGTTGTTGTAGTTATGGGTTGGTGTCACTATATATGACATCTCTATGCTAATAGGGAAAAAACAATTCAATTCCATGGAATATCATGGACAATTCATGATGCTCGGGTTAACACTTTTTTGTGAAACTATTGTTCACGTTTTATTTACATTTATTATTATATATATATTTATTGAAAATATCATGCATTAGTACTAAATTGTAACTCTAATTTGGCGCTTCACATTAATGCATATATCTTGTAGGTATTCAAACAAAAGGAGTAAAACTTACATGCCAGTTTGTAGTCCTAGGATAAAATATCATAATTCAAGGAGTTTATGAAAGTAAGTGTTTGATGAGTATAAGCACCTCATCCCTAAGAACCATAAGTATCATAATACTGAAAAAACCCAAGTTTCAATGGTAAAGATAAAATGGAAAAAAACCGCAGTGACACCCTTTCCTTTATGGAAGTTGGAATATATTAGAAATGCGTCAAGGAATACATAGGTATTTATATGACATATTTATATAAGTATTTGGTTAAATTTCATTTAAAATTAATTTCATTTTGTCCCATTAATTAGTTTGAATTTCAATTTGTTGATGTTTCTTAGATATTTGTTAGTACGTGGGAACTTCCACGAGGGAATGAAAAGTTCACAGGATGCAATTGGGTAGATTACTCCTTCCCAGGCACCTACAAATAGTTCATTTTGTTTTATATACAATGCATATCCGGAAGAACATAATAGAATTGTTATGGCGGATATTAGATGGAAATCTTGACAAAGAGAGAATTTGAAATATTTGTTGTGACATCCGGGAAGATAATCACATTGCAAAGTGTTATTAGTAATTCTAATGGTGATGGTCATAAACAAAATACCAGTCTTCCTTTGTTATTGACGGAGCAACAATGCAATATTTTAAAAGAGGTCATTAGAAAAATTAGGTTTCCAGCGGGGTTTTAAGTCCCAGACATACAAATATCTTAACGAAAAGGTGATTTTGGTGGGGTTAAAAAACATAATTGGCATACATTCATTGGAGTGAGTAATTAGTTGTTTATAATATATTTCCTTATTGGTGGCATTTTGAAATAAATAATAATTATTTGTTTTGTTAGCTAGTATGTTTCTACCTTTATCTCTGAGAATGACTTTGACAGCTAACACAAACAAATTATTTGGCAAATCACATGAGGCAAGTAGTATTGTTTTATAAAGGAAAATGTTACTTCTTATGTGATTTTGTGGCGGAACTTATTGAGTATTATGTTTTATCTGGGATGAGAGAGCCCAATAGTATTTCGATGATGTATTTTTATTGCATTGACATTTTGTAGGTGGCTATCATCCAAAGAAATCCACCATAAGAAGATATAAGGTATTGGAAGAGAGAGATTCCACATCTAATGTGTCCAAATGCAACAATCTGCCAGCCAACATTTTCAATGCATAAGAACACTAACACATACATAAGTTGGGGAGATTGAATTATGTTGACCAATACACACAATGTCGATGTGGATGGTGGAGGTAGTTGAAGTCCTTTGAAGGCTTTTGTTAGACAAAGAGCATGTCTAGGAGGTTCTATGGTTGAGGGATATATGGTATAATAATGCATATTATATTAGTCAATATCACCTAAATTTGAAGAAAATATGAATGTACCTCACATTTGGCATCTCGACTCCATCCACAAATTTGAAGGGCAGGTCCTAATTGGGAAAGATGGTAGAGGATTGTGAAAGGTAATTATTAAATGTTGGCGTAGATTTAATATATTACAAATATATTAAAGTATTCATTTATTAAAAATAGATAATTAATGATATTAAATTTTTTATTCTATCATATAGTTTCTTGATAGTGGGATGCTTTACATTTATAAATTACAAACAACCTTGATTGGAAACAACCTTGATTGGATGGATCATTGGATAAAATATACTGAAGGATACTTAGGTAGGTTATCATGGGAATGAGTGAGTAAGATGATTACAACAACACATAGTCATCAAGATCAATTTCTTGATCTTGCATCAAGGGAAGTTGATTTAGCCTTTGGTTTAAAAAGAGATAAATGAGCAGGATTAAATGTTTTGCACCCACATTTTGCCTAGTTTTTAAATTTTCAATATTTGGTTGTTAATTTTGAAATATATTTACTAAGTCCTATGGGGTTTTATAGTGGAAATGTATTTTACTTGTTTTCCATGTTAGGATTCAAAACATCTGTAAAGGGTATATTAGTTGTAATGGTCGTAAAATTCATATCAAAATGTTGGATGATAAGATGAAAACATAGGATTGTGGGATAACTAGGTGTTTAGGTCACCAACATTTCCTCTAGAAGTGATAGAAATCTTGAAACCCGAGAATAGGTACTATGGCCATTTGGAGGATATAATTGAGTTAATTTTAATTCCTTTAAAATGGACACATTTAGAGTTAAATGGTACAGACTCTGGAATGAACTTGATCTTGAAAGAACTGTTATTGGGCATGATAATGGATTTACCATGGATTTGAATAGAGAATTTCAACATTATAGAGCCTTATGTTCTTCAAGTCAATATGAGTAAGTATTTTACTTATTGGTACACAGTAAGCAGGAGTTGAGATATACATTGATGAATATTGTCCAAGAGACTAGTAAGAGTATAATCATGTTGAGGATGAAGATAATAATGATTAAGAAGATCATGATTATGCAGGTTGGGAGTAGGTGGGTCATGTAGTCGATGTATCAGACGAAGAGAGAGGTTGAAGAAGAAGTTGATCATCTAAATGTAGGAGACAACAATCTCATTGACAATATCGATAACTATATTAGTGAAAATGACGTTGATGATGTTGATAGGAATGAGCCTTACCAATGCTCTAGTTTTAGGAACTAGATCTTGATAGATGTTGAAATTTGGATGAAGAAGAAGATGACAATATTTTAATTGTTGAGAAAATAAAGAGGTATGTGTTTATATTTTATATGATCTTTATATGTTTTTATTTTATAATATAGTATATGATACATGTTCTTTAGAATTTCAAAATTAGGTAATATGGAAATTGAGGTGATGACAGAGGGGGACATAATTAAGATCTTCCACCGCTATGTAGTTGCCACATTTAGTAGAAATGAACTATTCGAAACCAAGGAACTATAGATTTGTTACTTGTTAATCCTACTAGATCTAGGTATGTCATCCTCAATTCAAAATGTGAATGGACCAATGTTGGAAATGTTTTCAAACTTTTAGAATGCATTGGAAAACTTGACATGGATAGACTGATACATACATATGCTCCCTTATGGGAGGGTTTCACGAATCAAATTTGACTCCACACACAGTTTATTCCATCATTAATTCATCATATAAACCATAAAACCTAAATTAGTGGAGTCATCAGTTTGTGGTTTTTAATGTTTCCCAGTGAATGGATGCATTGGTGTTGACATAGAATGGGACAACATATGTACCTTGAAAATTTTCTTCCCTTACATGATGTGGGCTTGGTCATTCCTAATAGCCTTGAATTGAAAGTTTCCCTAGTCTTAGTAGTCACCCTTCATGTGGGTTTGTCTTGTGATCATTAGATCACAGGTTGGATACATATGGGCATTATCATGAGGCTATAATATCTGATGACTTGAGACATTAATTGAACTTTGATAAGATTGAAGGTCATTTGATTGAAAATACTACTTGAGTAGCACTAAAAGGGATCAATACTACCAGTTGTCAATGGTGGTTGCCATGGTGTGTAGTAATAGGGCTAGCACCTTCAAAATTATTGTTCTCCAAATATCTTATACAAATTTTACAAGACGGTGTACTAGGACTAGACAGACAACATTGACTGTGAATGGAATGTGATTGAAATTTTACAATCAGCCCATTTGAATGCATTGAAATTTGACATGGGATGGAACTATTAGCATGCCTTAATGATATGGGAGGGTTTTGGACTCAAATTTGAGCGACACACCAACTTTCTTCCATCACCAATTCATTCATCATGTAAACTATAAACCTTAATTTAGTGGAGTCAATGATTTGTTAGGTTTTAGTGTTGATCAGACCCATTGTTAAATAGGTGGACCTTACATGTATATGTAATTTTATTCCCTTCCACTTCATGGGCACTGGTCCATTCCTAGCCTGTAGTTGAGAGTTGCCCCTAGTCTTGGTGATCACCTATTGAAACTGTATAACTTCAAGAGTATTCTTATTCTTGTTGATATTTTGTTATAGGATCAGTACATTGTGGATTGATCATGTTGGATATTATAATAGGACCAAATCCTTTTTTGGATTGGTCAACATACAATTCTCATGGAGGCAGAATAAGTTGGCCCCAACAGAGTTAATAAGAAGACCAGGAAATATAATAAAGGTGGGTTACCGGATTGAGAGAAATTAGGCCACTTGATGAAGAGACACTTCACACGTGACGGAACTTGTATAAATAAAGGAGACTAGCACCTCATTTGATTACAACTCACCTGCTCAGTTTGAAAGACAGGATACGATTCCATTCAAACGAAGGAGAGTGGCTATATCTTGGGGAGACTACTTCTGTTTAGCACAGAATCTCTTGGCATTGTATTGGCTATCTATTAAGGAGACTTTTATTTGGGTTTCTTCCCTAGAGGGTTTTCAGGGATAAATCATGTGTCTCTTGTGATGTGTATGTCTCAGTGATCTTGGGTTATGTTACATTATCTGATTGGTAAGAACCTATAATAATGGCATAAATAGCATGGTATCGGAGCCAAGAGGAAGCATATTGCATGGCAGGGAAGAAGCGTCCTTTGTTGTACTTGCAAATTAGGGTTTTCAAAGAGAGAAATATTTTTAGCCTAAAACTATACAAGCTAGCCTCTAAGGATCAACTTGGCATCATCGGCGCACCTTTTTAGTGGTTGGATCTCCGGAAGAATTAAAACCATAGTTTTTACAAAGTACCAGAAAAACAGAAAGCTAGAGTACCAGAAGTAGAATTACCCAGTAGAAGTACGGAAAAGCCGGAAGCACCAGTCAAGAATTCCGTTGATCAAGTTTGAGGGGTAAAAGTTGGATTTTCAAAATTAGGAGTACATCGACATATAGCCTCATTTCGGCATCTATTTCGTTGGAATTTCAAAGTTTGAGTTTGAAGAGTGGGGTTTCTCATAAAACCTAAAAGGCTGCAGTTCTGATTCTGATTCTTATCAGTGCGATTGCAGTAAGACCGATTCTGATCACCCTCAAAGTTTTCTTAAGAGTTGGTAATGATTCTGCTACTAGATGGAGCCACTACACGCAAATGTCATCTGAGGTATGTATACATATGTTTAATGGTTAAGCTCTGCAAAAGGGTATTTTTAGGAGAAGGATCTCTTGCCATAGATCGAGAAGGATCCCAAGATCCAACAAATTCAGAGGAATGATCTGACGAATTTTGATTATTCTGATATGCATTTTATTTTCATGACATTATTAGTGTTGCATGTTGAAGCTGATCAAAGAGCTTATCCTCCTAATCTAAACTTTTGTTAAAATGTATTGTCTCTGAGTATAGATGATAGGGTTGGAAAGAAAGCACTACCACTTGGGTGAAGGAGACTTGGAGGAAAAGAAAGCACTCATTCTTGAGGACAAGGTTCGAGGTTTGATTGATCAAGATTAATAAAAGATTCAAAGGTACACATGACAAGATGATGACTATAATTGAGATAAATTAAAATTGTAAAGTATTATACGTGATAGCATGTGATCATATAGAGGTATCGTTTTTTCATTACTAGCTTCTTTTACTCTTCTAGGATAAAACATGTGTTAGTTCAGGTTTCCATAGAAAGAATCTTGGTCCAACACTATAAGTGTTGAACCATTTTCACTCATTATATTCCCTTACACTAATCTTCACTTGAATAAATTATAAGTGAAATATCTCAAAGGATCTACTAAGGATGATTGTTCGTTACTGTTGCTTTATATTATAGGATATTACTGCTTGTTGTTTTTATTTATTGTATCTAGATCACATGCTAATAATACAGATGAAACTATGGTGAAGGTTGCAAAAGATACTTGTCAAGAAAGACCATAGATGAAAGAAATTATCATTTGGAAGAGAGAATTATCTTTGCATAAGCTAAAGGAGCTATTAGAAGTGCCATGATACATATTCAGAAGAATCTTGGCATAGAATATTAGCTCACATTAACTACAAGGCATACCATACATATGCAAAGTGGTCATAGTTTTACCAGAACTCAAAGGTGATCATGAGAAGTACATCTGATAGATCGCACAAAGAAACACAAGAACCCTTTTTTTCGAAGAGGGACAACAAGGAAGGAATCCTAGAACTCATTCATTTAGATGTATATGACCCAATGCCATCATCCTCAATAATGGGTGTAGCTGTGTAATACTATGTATCATTCATTAATGATTATTCTCGTAAAGACTGGATATATTTGAAGTGTTCAACAAGATCAAAGGAATTCAAAGCCTTGATGAGAACCCTTCTGTAAGGAACATTAAGATACCCAAATTGAATGTGGAGGGAGAATATGCCTCAAAAGAGTTTGTGATCTTCTGCTAAGATGTTGGGATCAATATCCCCAAAGTAAGTGTGGTTGAGCGGAAGAAACAGAGAACCATCTTTGTTATGAAGACCGTACTGATCCATGATCAAGATCTTCCCTATGTACTTATGGGAAGAAGCAACAATGAAGCTATTATGATATAGCCGTTATCTAGTGAACTTGGGCTCAAGACACGAGAGAAGAGATGTTCATTGGAAAGAATGAAGATGCAGCAATCTTAAAATATTTGGTTGTCCATTTTTTTATTCATATACCTAAAGAGAGAAACAAGATGGACCCTTGAGGAAATAAGGGAATATTTGACAGGATCTGTAGGAGTCTCAAGGCCTTCAAAGATCTATATATACAGTCAACACATCACATTAAGATCCCAGCAGGGATGCTGACCTTTGATAGGAACTCTTAAGAGTATAAGAAATCTAAAATATGCAGAAACGAAGGAGGTATATGAGAGGAACTCATAATTACTGGATTGAAATTAAGTAGCAAGGTAGTTCCAATTTCTTGAACAAGTGAGGGAAGTTGTAACTTCCCTGATGAGAAACTCTTGAAGACCATGATGTAACGAAGTTCAAGAACCTCCTCCAAATAAATTCTCATAAAAAGCCTATTGGGGCAGAAGGCTTATTGAGATGGAGAAGTAATTGTTCAAAAGAGATTACCAGTGAATTAATACCAAATCCATTTCTCGATTACGACTTTGATGTGTGTCTCTAGATGAGGAGCCTACACTTTGAAGAAGCCATTCAAAGAAGAGAATGGGCAGATGCTTCTAGTAGAGGATTGCCAATCCATAATAAAAAGTGATGTATGGGAAATAGTTCCCGGACCAAAAGTAAGGATGTATCATCCAGAATATCTCTTCAAGGAAATAAAACATGTTAATTAGGTAGAAATATAAAACAATATTTTATTCACTCTTGGCTTTCGGAAGGAAGGCATTGACTATGAAGAGACATTTAGCTCCTGTGTGAGATACGCTTGATCGGGACCATCATAGATCTTGCAGCTAGATGAAGTGGAAGTTGCACTGGATGGACGTGAAGACATCTTTCCTAAATGATGTCAACGAAGAGGAAGTGTATATAAAGAAACCCAAAGGATTTGGGTTTGAGAAGGCAGGAAGTCATGTCACATGTTAATTAAAAGCCTTATAAAGATTGAAACAAGCTCTAGAGCTTGAGGTATGGTCGTATAGACAATTTCTTGACAGGCTTAGGCTTTACCAAGAGTAAAGACTCAAATCTCTACTTCAAAAAATTATGGATAATGTGCAGGTAATCTTCGCTATATGTGGATGACTTATTCTTATTTGGAGAAGAAAAGGCTCATCATTTGAATGTATATAAAAAGGAGACTCTTGAATTTGAAATGAAATCGTTAGCCCTAATGCATTTCTTCTTGGGTCTTGAGGTATGGTAAGTCGAGGAGAGGACAGCTGTAACCAAAAGGGAAATTACACTGGGTCAGATCTTGAAATGATTCGACATGTTGGAATGAAAAACCATGAATACACCCATGGAAGCCCGAAGAAATTTCCCATTGAAATTAGATACTTCGATAGATTTGATTGATGCCACACTATCTGAGACGGTTTATTGGATCACTCCATGTACACATGAACACCATACTAGGCATTTGTTTTCTTTATGAACACCTTGAGTCAGTCTCTAGTAGAGCCCAAATATGTTCACCTAGTGGATGTAAAACATGTGATTGAGGTACTATCAAAAGAGTCACGATGATTATATGGTCTTAGTTATACAATTAGAGATCTGTTTCTGCATTAGTGGATACATTGATTCAGTTTGTTAGGGCGTTGTGATAGAAAGAACTAGGATCTTGCTTTAGTTTGGGATGGACCATGATTTAGTGGCCGAGTAGGAAGAAATCGATGTGCTCTCGGCCGTTGGAAGCGAGAGTACATTTGGAATCTTACACTAGATGAGAAGCTGCCTGGCTTAGTTATAGCAGGTCTATTTGACCTAAGAGATGGAAACAATACGATCCTATGCTGTGACAAAGGCATAAGATAGCGAGGAGAATCTTGTATTCCATGACAGTCCGAGAAGCATAGAGATTCACTATCATTACATCCATGACATGGTACGAGAGGAGCCTTGAAGCTCACGTACATTAGCACGGATGAACAAATTGCAGATGTGTTGACCAATCCCCTATCTCATGTAAAGTTTGAAAACTTTTGAGATAAGATTGGTATAGTCAGAAATGACCTTCCTCGAAAGGGGTAGTATATAATTCCTTGATTGACCTCATTGGTAGAAGCGTAAAACCAAAGATGATTTCCTTTCTTGGAGCCGCTGGCACGGTGGCGTAAAGAAAGATGATGTGTGTGATTCCTTTCTGACCTGCGTTGTTGGGGTAAAGCAGATGATTCCTTTCTTAGAACTGTTTGTTGGGTATGGCGGGGATGATGTGTGTTCCTTGCGCCGACCTTTAACATTTAGACGCGTATAGGAATGATTCATTGCTTACGACGCGGTGAACGCCGGCAGACAATTATTGTTGTGTTGCTTGCCCGACGACTACCATTTGTTGGGCGGTAAGCGAATGGTTCATAGCCGACACCGACGGTAAATGCCAAGCGGATGACGGCGACCTCGTTGTTGGGCGTAAAGAAATATGATTCCTTTCTTGGGAAGCCTGGTTTTTGGGCGTGAAATAAAGATGAAATTGTTTTCCTTTGCCGACCTGGCAGACCTGAAACCAATGGCAGGTTTCCTCTCTCCCGACCTTGTTGTTAGACGTAAGAAAGATGATGTGTGTGTTCCTTTCTTACGGCCCCTCCTTTGACCAAATGTAAATCAAGATGATTCCTTGATTTTGGCCTCAGCATTGGAATCGCAAAGCAAGATGAGGTGTATTGAACAGCCGCCACGACCTTGTTGTTGTAAGACGCCAAACAAAGATGATTTCTGCCTTGCTTCACGACCTTGTTGTTAGATGTAAGCGAGATGATGTGTTCCTTATACGACTAGTTGTTAGGCGTGAAGCGGAATGATGTGTTCCCTTCGCCGACCCAATTTTTTGGGCGTGAAGAAGATGATGTTATGCCTTGCTTGACCTAGTTGTTAGGCGTAAGCAAGATGAAACACCTTGAGCTACCGACAACAGGTATGATATGAGGTGATGCGAATGGCGTGATGTGACAGCCTAATGCTTTGATGAGGTATCATTTTTTATACGATACATATTGATGCGGATGATGATGGCATTCTTTCAAAAATGATGATGCTGCCGATGAAGAAAAATTCCGATGATTTATAGATCGTCGGCCGAGATGATATTGATGATCTTTTACGTCCTCTGCACGATCTTTGTCCTCTCTCTCTCGCGTGATGCTATTGAAGATGCCCTTCTTGTTAAAGGTGTTGAAATAATGTAAGCGCAAAGAGTATTCTGGTATTGTTGATATTGATATTTTATAGGATCAATCCCCATTGTGGATTGATCGTAATGGGATATTGTAATAGGACCAAATCACCTTTTTCGCGGTTGGTCAATGGACAACTATAATAAGTGAATAAAGTTTTCCCCAGTTAATAAGAAGACTGATATAATAAAGGTGGGTTTACTTACCCAGATTAAGCCAACCACGCCGATTGAAGAGACTACTTCCGTGCGAGAACGAATAAATAAAGGAGGCTAGCGCCTCATTTTGGTCTAATGCACTTGCTCGGTTTGAAGTTACGATCATTTACCAACAAAGGGAGAGAGAGAGTAGTTACATATCTTAGAGGACTTTGTTTTAGCATAGATATTGCCTTGGCATTGTATTGAATATCTATATTGGGAAGTTTTCTTGGGATTTCTTCCCGGAAGGGGTTTTCGGGATAAATGTTGTGTCTCTTGTAGATATGTATTTCAGTGATCTTGTCTTTATGTTCTTGTTATCTATTGAAATGTAAGAACTATAATAATGGCACAGACATTAACAGAGCCTTCGCATGACAATTTCACCCAATGATCATTAGATCCCAAGGTTGAATATATAGGCATTAGGATCATGAGGCTTTATAACCCTATAGTAACGAGAGATGAATTGGACTTTGACTAGATTGAAAGGTCGCGTGCAATTGAAAACACTAACAACTCAAAACTAAAAGCGATCAATACAAAGACTATCAATGAGAAGTGATATGGTCGTGGTGTGTAGGAATGGGCCTAGCACCTTCAAAATTATCATTCTCCAGATATGTTATACAAATTTCTGAAATTGTCTTGGGACTAGACGAACAATGTAACTTTTATTAGATGGAATGGCGTTGAAATTTTTCAAATATTTGAGATGCATTGAAATTTGACATGGATGGGCTAATTACATGCCTTAACAATATGGGAGGGTTCACGGGACTCAGATTTGACTCACACACCCAATTTCTTCCATCATCTTTGACTCACACACCCAATTTCTTCCATCATCAATTCATCATGTAAACCATAAAACCTAAGTTAGTGGAGTCATCGATTTGTTGGGTTTTAGTGTTCCCAGTGAATGGATTCGTTGTCGTTGACATGGAATGGGACAACACATGTACCTTCTTAATTTTATTCCTTCACTTGATGTGGGCCTGGTCATTCCTAGCTTTGAATTGAAAGTTTCCCCTAGTCTTAGTGATCACCCTTAATGATAGTTGTCACCCAATGATAATTAGATCACAAGGTTGGATATATATGGGCATTGGGATCATGAGGATTTATAACCCTATAGTAACAAGAGACATTAATTGAACTTTGACTAGATTGAAAGGTGCGTGCAATTGAAAATACTAACAACCCAAAACTAAAATGGATCAATACACAGACTGTCAATGAGAGGTGATCTGGCCGTGGTCTGTAGGAATAGGCCTAGCACCTTCAAAAATGTTAGTCTCTAAATATCTTATACAGATTTTACAAGGAAACTGTACTAGGAATAGACACGTGCAACAATGACCTGTCAATGGGGCCAACGTTGAAATTTTTTCAAACTGTTTCTGAATGCATTGGAATTTGACATGGATAGACTATTCACACGCCTTAACGATATGGGAGGGTTTATGGACTCAAATTTTGTTGATTAAGGTTGGTTGTCATTGATGTCAACCCTTGAAGAGAAAGCCCCACAACACAAAGGTTTGGGTAATGGACCCAAAATTGTTTGATGTAAAGATGACTCATTATTGTCTTGTGATGGTTGATAAGAATTAAAGATGGATGAACTCCAAAGTGCTCCCCTTATGGTGAAATCCCTCACGGGAAGACGATTTGAAGAGTAAGAGAACCCATGCTTAATTGTGGAATAATGAGATGAAGGACAATGAATTTGTTAGGTAAAATATCCTATATGGATAGTTCTTTTAATTCCATTTCTGGTGGTATGTGGAATGTCACATAACTCCTCACGGTTAGAGAGTTATGGCCATGCGAAGTTGGAGACCCCAGGTTTGGGTAATGGATCCAAGTTTGTTTGATGGATAACAATATGAGTTATGATATATTTTTAGATAATACTATTCTATATGGATAGTACATATCATTCCATTTATGGTGGTATGTGGAACGTCACATAACTCCTCACGGCTTGAGAGTTATGGCCTTACGAAGTTGGAGGACCCTCATATGTCATCTAGAAGCCC
>SNQJ01S0057178.1:43607-60536 GCA_010110895.2 Picea sitchensis
AGTAGGATGTGTACCAGGATCCACAACGATCCATTATTCTTTGTCTACAAGAAGGTCCTCCATCGTGAGCTTCCATAGCTCAATTTTTTTACCATTGAACTTCTCTATCTCGATTCTATAAGAGCTCGGCATTCCTCTTTCTACACTCGAATATCCACTGTAAAAGATCCCACTAAACCCAGGTTTATCACAAACCCAAGATAAACTTGATCTATCAAGACCGAGCCAAACCCTCAGCAACAAAGGAATCCCTCTAAATCCAAAAATGAGCTATGATACCACATGTAAGTTTTAAACCTATGAAGTAAAGAAATGCATATAGATTCTTAAGAAAAACATAAATTAATCAATGGCTCATACACATAGTACACAGAGATTTATATCGGAAACCCTTAACCAGGAGAAAACCTTTCAACTCTTCACTGTATTAATTTCACCATTCACCATACAATATATATACAATGTTTTTAGGTATTCCGTAGATACCAAAACCCTAATCCCTTAATCCAGGATTAATTTAGAAAACCGTTAAAAATAGCAAAATCTGCTAAAATAGCAAAAACGCAGTTGTCGAATCTAACACGCCCACACACACACATGCAAAGAATATAACACATACCCAGCAGGATATGATGCACTTATATATTTTGTTTTCTATTATGATGATGTCAGCACAGTATTCTATAGTTGATGATTCAAGTCATGGTTTTAGTCCTTATGACAACATAAGATGATTGGTTGATTATTGCATGGCTAGATGGTTTTGATGATCACTCACAAATTATGGTTGTCCTAGGGATAAAAGGATTATTAGAGGTTATGTTTTGGCATTTCATTAAACATGGATTAATTATTTTACAAATGATTTTATACAAAAGGATGGTATGTGTAGGCCCTTTACCAAGTTTTGGGATAACTTGGGTCATTTTGACCTATTTTGGAACTGCGACAGCTAGTCAAAGAAGGACCGCCAAGCAAAGCGTCTCAGCCCACTTTTGGGGCCCATTAGGGTTTTTGGGTTAATGTAATGGGAAAGGGATGTCGGCCCGTGGGTTTACCCATGCTTAGGCCCACTTTTTTAATGTATAAATAGATGCTTAGGCTAGATAGAAGAAGGGAGAAGAAAGCACATCTATGGGATGTATGGAAAATTATTTGATTTATGGCTAGAATGATTATTGAATTATGGACGTCTGAACAAAGTTATGTTTTGTTGTTTGATTTGATTTATTTTATATGAACAATATCCATATTTTATTCCCTCTCATGCTACCACTTTTCGCTCATTATAACCCCCTCATAATCCCATTTTCATTTTTTTCATCCCTATTCTGGAAAATAAATTAAAAAACTTTGTATAACAGTGACAAAAGATATGACACAAAAATAGTCGGCAGCTGATATTTTTGGTATTTGATTGCACAGTTAAATTATTTAATGAATTGTTGAGAAGTACTCATGTATTTGTCCCCTCTCTTTATATCACTTTTTCTCTCATTACACTCCCTCCAGATGTCCCATGAACCCTATCCACCCCCTGCTCTCTTGGCAATTATTAAATTATTTCTTATGGATGGATTTGCATGGGTCTTGTGTCAATTTATGAGCCAAAAATTATTTCATGCAAGCATAATTTTATGTATGGTATGTTAAGGGATAGTTACTGATGAATTACTGCATACAGGATGAGTTTCTTTAGTAGGGGCATCCATGGCAAAAATAATAGAGGAAGAGGTAACTAGAACAAAGGGCCTAGAAGGCCTAGATTCTCCATTCATTTTTATGATGACCCCCAGGAACTGAACCAATTGTTCCAAGATGGGTTCTTCAAATAGATTGGGAAAGGTATAGTACAACCCCGACCAGAGATACCTCCCTTCCATCCGCAAAATATCCCTTGTATTCATGTGTCTCCTTATGTGTCCATGTAACCAGAGTCCCTGCAAATGATGGATGGAAAGAGATCCTCAATCCGCCTGTCTCTCACCATCATGGCTGGCCCAATTTGTCATTACCTATTCCACCACCTATAAATCCTAATGTTCAAATTTTCCATGTGAATTCACCTATTCAATCCTCTCATGCTAGTAAAATGCTTAAAACATATGTCCCCCATGTGCCTCCCCTTCCTCTCCTTCAAATGACTCTTCACAATCAGTGTCCTCCCGTATGCATATGAAGGATGATTGTTCCCATGTTATTAGTGAGATACAGCCTCAAGGTTCAAATCAACCTAAGTCTACTTCACGGAAGTCAAAGGGGGACAACAGTGATAAAAGAAATATTGCTTCTCAGAGTGGCAAGTATGGATTTTAAATTATGTGTTTTTATGATTGAGTTGTTGAAGACAATGGTCTGCAGAAGGTTTGGACAACAAGCTGTTTTGGGGATAATGTGGATATTTACATATTTTTGGATATGATTTGAATTATTTCTGATATTTAAATATTCAAATTTTGAAGGTATTTAAGGGAGTTACAAAGTGGCATGTGTTTAAATGATTATCCAAGTGTGTTTTATTTTATAATTTGAAAAGAATAAAAGAAGGGAGTCATAAGGGATCCCACCTACCTAATTATTATTAAATAAAGACCCTTAGCTATTATTATTGTTATTGTTTCTCCTAAACTGAATTACTTATGTCAAACTAACTTAACTAAAGAAAGTAGTTGAACTACTTCATCTTATTTGGAAGGCACAAAAGCTAAATGAGAAGAAGAAATAAGGGGAGAATAGGAGGAGAAAGCAATACTAAGGTTTTCTCTTTTGTTTTCATGAGATAGTTTCAGTTTTCATTCATTCTTGAGTTCATTCAAAGCCTAATTCTCTCTTTTATAGCAGGGTCATATTGTAGACAGCAAGTTTCAAAACTAAACCAAATCAGTCAGATGTTTGTTTTAGAGGTGTTGATCTATCTTCAATAGTCTGTGTATACTTGTATGTTTATGGATTAAGTTTCATAGCTGATAAAGGATATTGTGTAGAGTTAAATTGGCAGGAGTCTATGGAAAGATGATCAAGATTATAAAGTTCAGTTTTTACTTCATTTCAGAGTCCTTTTGTATGGTTTTCATCAGGGATCTATAAATAGACTTTGGTCCATGCCCTCACAGGGGGTTTTGTAAAGAGAAAAACACTTTTGATTTCTTGGAATGAAATAAAGCAGATTTCTATTCTATCTCATTTGTGTGTACCTACAACTTGGTTAACTTTGCTTTTTTATCTCCGCATTTACCTTTTATAATATGTATATTTTTCATAAACTTATATAAAAAAATTATTTTATGTTGCAACATTCTTTTCATAAGAAAAATCAGCCTAAACCCTTGTAATTAATACTTGTGGATTGGGGTCCCCGAGAAGTAGGACAGTCGGTGACAGAGTGTGTTGTTAAGCCACTCTGTGATGTTAAAGTCACTGGTTCGAAACCTGCGGGGACAAAAAATCCAACCATGTTAAGGGTTGGGGTGGCTCAGGCCGGGTGCGATCCCTAGGTGATTTTGATGGCTTAGATGCCATTGAGTCACAGTTTCTTAGCCACAGGTTCGTCCCACAGGTTCGTCCCACAGGTCACAGATAAACTAACAAACAAAAAAAATACTTGTGGATTAGGAAAATATTTTTGAGGCTATAAAACAGGGTGATATTCCCGACTATCTTGTCTTAGCCAGGCAAGATTTGAAAATGCTTGAGTAAGATAATTCATATATTTTACTCAACAGTGTGCAAGGTATGGAAGACATTAGTGAACTCTGGAATTGTTTAGTCTCATTCCTTCCGCGGTGTGGTCCATCTTGTGTACAAGTCATCATAACTTCCAAAAGGGTAGCATTGTTCCTTAATATCATCCCTGAAGGAACCCCAATTGGGTGCAACTACAAATAATGTGGATCCCTCTATTTCCTTTTACTCACACAAATTATCCCACTAATATTTGACATGGGGGATGGCCTTGAGGAGCGCAAATGTAATATTTTCTCTATTGAAAAAGTTGTGGACAGAAAAAGACCCTTCTAGAAGGTTTAACCATTTATCTATGGAATACGCATATATTTTAACTTCAAATATAGGAATATAAAATTGATTTGTACCTTGAAGGGGGCAGCACCTCCGCTTGAGGTGGATGTGTCATTTTTCGGAAGTCGTCGAAGGATTTGTGTAAATTTGTCCATCATCTTGTTCCATTTTCGCTCAAGGGCTTCCTCGAGAAACATTTTGAAAGGACCTAATGTCCCATCATATTTCTTTCCACTCACCATGGAAGGTTTCTTGGGTGTGCAAGAGAAGTTTTCCTCAAGAGAAACAAACTTGAGACCTAACTCTCTATACCTTGACCGTTTCAGGGACATGCATTAAAAAAAAAACAAGGAGCAAATCACTTTGATACTACTGATCTGGATTTATGAGCGGAATGAAATGAAATCACCTATTTATAATATTAACACACAAACACAGTGAACAATAATAGAGTTACAGTAAAACTTGACTTCTATTAAATAAGAGATATGTTTAAAAATGCAAAATGCAAACTGAAAACAAGCCTGCTAGAATGGTGGAGGTGTCCCCTGATTATCTCTTGAACAAAAAGAAAAACAAAAACAATAAAAGAATAAAGGAAAGAATGGGCTTGGAAAGAGTGCATCTATGACAGGTACATCTCACCTTCTACAAAGGCACCCACAGATAGCACATTGCATCCTTTACCCTCACTACACCCGCATGCTTGGACTTCCCTTAACCACATCACCCACTCACATGGTTTTTATGAGGTTTTCTTTTGGGGACTCACCTTTTCCGATGGACACTAGTCCAATAGAACGTTTTGTCTTTTCCTCCAGATTTGTATAGCAGGCTTGTTTAATGTCTTTGAGCTATTGACAGATGTATTAGGGATTTTATGTATATGTTTAATAATATTAATGATGATATGTAATTGAAATTTCTATGATCCATGCGACTGATGATCCCATGGAGGGCGTAGCTTTTGATATGCAGGACCATGCCCGGCGGACAAGTACCATTTGGACTGGTACACATGGGGAGATGATCCGTTTGGACCTCCATGGGGCTGAAGAGCCCACCAGATGGATGTTGAGACCCCATCATGGGGCAGAGACAGGGCAAAGGATGATCAGAGACTTTGCACTAGATAAGAAGAGAACGTTCCACTAGAGGCACCCAGGCACTGCTTGGCCTAGAGGGATTGACCCACTTTCAGAGGGACGTTGGCTCTAGATGGCCCAGGACGTCACCAGGAGGCTTATGACATCATCATGAGCATGTTGGAAGATGGACAGGGTAGTTGGCACATGTGGCATCTTGGAGGAGCCCAATGAGGGATAACTTCTTGCTTCAGAAGGCTACATTTTCCCTGATAGGGGCTAATGTCACCCTAGGAAGGGGTGATGTCTTACCTTTTTCCTTGATTAGGGTTTCATTCTAGCATTTAATGTAAAAAATATATAATTTTGATATTATGGCCTTGTCGGCATTTTTATGACCTAAAAAGTAAATTAGGTCATTGATACAGTATATATCGAGGATTTTGATCCTCATTTTATCATCACAACTTACTCACTCACTAATGAGGTCTGAAATTGGTGCCCTCGCTTGGTTATTTGGATGGATTAAGTGATGCCCACTTGTTGAAGGAAGTAATTTTTGGCATTTATGGTATTTCTCTTGAAGGAAGGTGTTACAACAAGGGTTTGCATGGTTATGTCTTAGTGAATTGTAAGTATTTTTCTGCAAAAATTCTTGAATGAATGGTTGTAGTTTAATTTCTTGCATGTATTTATGGTTTTTCTTAATCAAAACCCTAGGTGAAAAGAACACAAGTAGTTCCTTGTCTCATGTCCCCTGATAGAGAAACTTTCATCCATTGAAGAAGGAAGAAAGAGCCTAGCCATAGCTACACTCCTATTTCTTCTTCCTCGTAGCTAGCCATACCAATTGAAATCCAAGAAGAGTGAGACATCCCTAGCCTAGGTCTACTACACTAGGGCCATACTCTTTATAGGGTTTGTTGAAAGGCCTTGTTGTAGCAACACCTCACCTCATCAAACCCTCTTGTTTTGGTTATATTTTATTCTTGAGCTAGTCATTTTGTCCGGAAGGAGGAGAGAGAACGAGGCCTTGCTTTAGCAACACCAGAGTGAGCCTCTCTCCCCTATGTTTTTGATTTTGAGGCCTTGCCTTTGCAACACCTCAAAACTCTTCCCTCTAGTCCTTGAAATTTTGCCTCCTTCAACCTGTGTGTCCTTCACTTATGACTCCATTAAACCCTAAGGCACTGATCTAAGACCTCAAACGTTGAAGTAGAACTTGATCTAAACACTCTCAAAGCTTTCGAATTGAAACCCTAACTACACTAACCCTATCTCTAGCTAACCCTACTAACCCTAAGTTGCTGACGTCATTATTGGATATTTCATGTTTATTACAGCAATGTTTCATCTTGTGAGCAATTGAATGTGGTTTTAGGCATAAATTGAGGAAAGTGTTGGTTTATTACATTGAATGCCACATAATTCTAATAATAATTGATGAAGTGATATGATTTTTACTACTATTGATAAACATTGACTTCGTCAATATTTATATTCAAATTGCTTATAAGTTCATCAAATAGTTCTTGATTGATATGAAGTACTAACCTATTGAAATAGCTTGCACGTACCAGTTTGTTGTTATCTTGTTCTAGGAAGGTTACATTTATTTGGGTTTTACTTTATTATTGGTTGTTTAGTTGGGAACATCTGATTGGTGGTGATTTGTGAAAGGGGAAACTTGTCATTGCCTGATTATCCTTTAGCCTCTTCAAAGACCCAGGTCACCGGGGACGTCTCCCCTAGGCCTCACCTCCCTAAAGAGAAAGAACCATCCCATCATGGTGACATTGGGTGGGATAGGTTCATGTTACACCAGTTTTTCCCTCTACCTTATAGTCTTATCTCCTAGCTACAAATTGTGCGATAATAGTCCCCATTGGGGTAAGTTAGTGCATCAACTTCTCGTGGTCGTAACTTTTTCATATGATCTTCGTTTAGGGCAAATGATAGCTCATTGGAAAAGTATTTATGAGGAGATTCATTTAGGGGGATCAATCAAATCCTTTGGTGAGGTGAATGATCAGGAAAAATCATTTTTTATGCCCTAAAAATGGCCCCAAAAGTTTAGGAACCGAAAAACTCTAAAAATAGTAAATTGCCAAAAAACATTGTTTTGAGATAGTTGGAAAAGGTGGGTGGCCACCGAGATCCTCCTGGATCATACACCATGAAAAAAAATTTGATGGTTAAAAATAATAATGGACTGTGTATACGTTATTCGATGGAAGACCAGAAAATGTTTCTAGATTCTAATTGTTGGTCGTGATGGTGGAACAACTTTTTTAATATATATATATATATATATATATTACAGCAGTGTTTGTGAGCAGAAAACTCCCAAACCAAAATTTATCACCTGAAATGTGATGGAAGCGAATGAGAATCAAATTTTTAAGTCTACGACACTTTCAAACATGTCACACCTCCTACCACTGGTGGAAGTCTACGGCCAACGACCCTTTGATCCTTTAATGGCGGCTTGAACCTGTGATCTATTTTTTAGCGAACACTATATATTGATGGCGACGGTGATCAACTCTATGATATGTTTTCTTCTTACAAAGAAATGATGATATTTGGGACTGCTGAAACAGTGCCTTTGTTATTTAGAAACCCACATTCAAGAAAGTATACAAATGTTACGGATTTTTGGTATAAGTTTTAGTCTTCTCGGCTGAAGTGATTTCATTCCAAGTATTTCAATATCTCACGATTTATTTTTAATTCAGTTGAATCACTTTATTTATGTTTGTATATGTTGCATACATAGTGGGGTTTTTTTAGGCTTTTAAAAAGAAAAAAAAATTACATATATCTGATATGTTCAAAATATGTAGCCAAATACTTTTTCTTTTTTCATTTTTCTTTTATCTGTTTTCTTTTATTTTCGAATCTGGAGTGAAATCATTATTTATTTCAGAGAATACTTGAACTTTTTAATGGCCAAAATCCCATTTTGATCAATGACCGGAAAATTAGAGAAAATCTGATAATATTTTTGTAGCCAAAGGCCAATGGATTTGTTGTCAATGGCAATGAAATTTGACTTAAAATTCTAGTGATCAAGGGCTAGTATAAAAAACGAGTCTCTTGATAAGAGCGTGGCTAAGGAACAGGATCATACTTTCTCTAATACCAAATGAGACAAACAAAAATTTGCTCGCACAAGAATATCCAAAATACTTGGAATATAACACAATAATCCATGTAGGATTGTAAATATAAAAGAATGTATAAAACATTGATTGATAATGATGAGATTACAATGAGAATGGGGGTCCTCATATATACCCATGTAGGGGTTCCCTTTCGTGAAGAGACATGACCTTTCACCAAGAAGGTGTCTCTTCATAACAAATTAGTTATTGAGTATTAGTTATTATTATTCATCATTATTTATGTATATCTATTTATGTGTGTGTGTGTGTGTGTGTGTGTGTGTGTGTGTGTGTGTGTGTGTGTGTTCATAGCACATTCCTTGTAATGGAAAATATGATATGGGATAATGAGAAACTTACATAACCATCAGTGTGACCCTCTTCTTGGTCAACTACAAAAAAATCTGAACTCGAATTTACAACACAAGAGGTCTATTTTTTGTCATAAGGAAGAAAAAGGGGAATCGAGTGGTGGGAGAATACATAGATTTATTCCAAATAAGAACTCTTTCTCTGATATATATCCTCCATAGTAAATAAATATCTAGACATATGGAGTCCAACTAAGCCATGACATTCTCATGTAAATCCAAATCAACATGTAAAGAAACATTAAAAAATTATTTATATTATTCATTCATTGGCCCATATGTTTCATTAGTAAGAGAAACTAAATAGGAAATCAAATCATGGGTTGAAGGCCTATCATACAAAGGAAATATAAAGAAAATATCAGTAAATATGGTAACAAAATATTCAATATATTCATCTTCGTTCTTCCTAAGAGATGATATCTCTGCACACAAGTTATCATAATCATAATTATCAAAAGCATGCCAAAATTGACACATAAATTTCTCCCATGTGTGAATAGAGGCAGTCGATAAAGTCTCACACCATCTCTTGACCCAACCTACAAAATTCAAAGTGAATAGCCTGTAAATGACACTTTCATTAGTAATATTGTTAGAACAACAAAATTTCCATAATTTAAAAACATGTTCATATGAAAACGTCTCTCCCTCTCCATTAAATTTGAGTTGTGACAAGAAATGTAAAATATTTCTGCGAGGTCTCGGAGGTATAGTACCATAAAAACATCTCCATAAAGGGATATGGGATGGAGCCATTAGTAAATTAAAACAAGTTAATCATAATGACTCCATAGGCTCATCTTTTCATATGGCCCTCTTTCTAGCGTCATTTATGTTAACAGATCCAAATGGTATATCAAGCAGGTAAGGAAGAACGCATGATGGAAGGTCCCAATTAGACCTACTCTTGTTTGGTGTAGCAATTTCGACTAGTATGTGGGTCTAGTTGCCACTAAGAATTAAAATAATAAAAAGAGGAAAGACAATGAACTGCCCCCATAAGAGTTATAATTAATTCTAAATCTAATGTAAACTGAAATAAAACTAATCTAATATAACTCATTTTGATCTATCCCATGGGAGAAAAACTAATAGATTAGCACACAATGGGGAAAATTCCCCTATTACATATAATGAGTCTTCTTTTATAAGAAAAGAGAGACTCTGCATCTCTAGTGACAGCTTACTTTGTTTTCCCTTTGTTTTTTCATTTTACATTTCGAAATTCTTTTACATTTTTTAAAATGAACATGAGGGATTTACAAATAGAAGCTAAAGAGACTCCTAGGTCGTTATTTTCTCCTAAAGGTAGTTTACAAATGATATTCATTAAAAAATAATTATTAACTCTGTCCTTTGGCGTCGTCTTTTGTTCCTCAACTTATTCTTAGCATTTTTTGTGTTAACCTGCTAATTAGGATCATCTTATCTTCTTGTTCTCTTTCTCATCTTTCAATCGAGCTATTCTAGGCCTAATTTTAACTCCTATAACTGGAGATATGACTATTGGAACATAACACAGCCCATTCTTCAATTAAATTTGGGTATCTTCTATGTTTTGAGTTTTACGGCAACTTTTGCCTTCAATATGTTAACTATTTTTGTGTTATCATGGTCTACCCTCTTCTAGATTTCTGGCGAGATATCATGGGCCTGATTTCATTTTTTTTAACTCTGGATATGGTCATTTGAAGTTTCCACTATCCATTTTCCCCCCTAATTCATGGCCTGTTATTCTCTGAAATTTCTGAGATTTTATGTTAGTTTCTTATCCTGAATACCTCTTCCACTACATTTCTTTGATCGATTCCTTTCCAATGAGGTACCATGGGCTCAACTCTAACACATGTATCCCAAGATATGCATGTTTTAAAAGTTCTTGAATGTATGGTCGAAAAGAGGTGGTTGAGTCGAAAATAGTTGGTCAGGAAGATATGATCGGATCAGAAAGAGATGATCGACTCGGAAAGAGTTTGTTGGGTCAGAAACATCCATCTTTAGAAATATTTGATCAGAAAGGAGATAATCGGAAAGGAATCGTTGTCAGAAAGAGTTGATCAGAAAGACCTAATTGGAAAGAGGTTATTGTCAGAAGGATATGATCGGAAAGGAGTCGTCGTTGGAAGGAGTTGATCAGAAAGGGTCATTATTGAAAGGATCTGATCAAAAAGGATTTTCATAAAGGGTTTGTCATTGGAAATAGATGATCGGAAAGGATCGTCAGAAAGGGTTCATCGTCAAAAAGAGATGATCGGAAAGGGTTGTCGAAATGGGGTCGTCATTGGAAGGATTTGATCGAAATGATCTGATCGGATTTGGAGTGGATGGATTGTGACGGCAAAGAGGAATCCAATATTAAAAATGGGAATGACTGGCCAGGTGGCAGTTTCCATGCTAACATCCACATTAGTGCCACGTCGGATGGCACAAGTGATAGGGAGCCATGTCGCAATGAGGTGGAAATTATATTATTGGTGAATGAAGGCCTTATAACTTTAGAAGGTTATAACTTTTGATACGGAGCTCAGATTTGAGTATAGTTATAGTCGTTGGAAATATCTTGGCGAGCATAATCCAACTATGATATTTTTTATAGAAAAGAATCAAAGAAAAGAAGGGAAACTTTTGACTCCTCAACAGCCTATGAGAGGTTAGGAGGTCGGGTATGTAACAACAACCAATGGGATTAATATGTCATGTCATGCGATAAATCAATGTTACAAATAGCGAGGAATAGTAAGAGGATATTGATTCCAATTGGAGGTAGGACACACTCCAATCTAGTTAATATAAACATCTTAGAGGGAATACCTGATAAGATTACAAAGATAGGGAAAACGATAAAGTCAAGGAATAGGTCCTTACGCCGAAACACAATGTGTGATACCAATTATGAGAGATAGTGGACAAGCAGTGGGAAATGACACAAGAAATTCCTACAACCAAGAAACTCAATGGGATTTTGGCTTGGGTTTTCAAGGAGAGGGAAGACCAAAAGAGGAAACCAATAGAGATCAATATGAAGAGGCTCGAGGATAGGCCTACAGGGAAAATGGATCTGATATCCTTGGGAACTTAGGATATTTAGGAAACTACAAGCCAAGGTAATTTGCTTCCTGAAGAGGGATATCCTAGTAAGGATCAAAGTTTTGGACAAGGATCAAAGTTATGGCTTCATCACCTCAATGGTGATAAAAATACTAATCTGGATGAGGCTTGGGAAAGACAAGGCTTAGTCCATAATGTTTATTGTTGGCTTCAAAGTATAGACAAGATATGGATAGAAAGAGGTTTGGGAAAGAGGAATAAGATCAAGGGATTCCTCCCATATTCATCTCAAGCTAGAGAAATTTTGTGAAGAAATTGATCCCGCTAAACTGCTCTTGCAACCAAAGAGAAGATGAGATCATTCATGCGATTAAAATGAGAATTTCCAATATACCATAAATTTTATATTCCCTACCTTCAAGTAAACTTATAAAAAGGTAATCATGGGTGGTTGTAGACAAGTTTCCTGAAAATTGCATGTGCCAAGTCTCAAACTCAAAAGAAGGATTATATATTTTGTGACTCAAGTTAATTGTTTGAAACTAAAGAGAGTCTGATCATATACAGGAGCATAAAGTTGAATACATTAAGTATAACATGCAAGCAAGAGGATGCAGACTTTGAATTAGTCATTTAGAAAAATCATCAGCAACTAACTCATTCAAGACAACCATCAGTAGAACATCAAACCCTACAACAACATAGGATCCTCAAGCACTTCAGAATCTACAAAATTTCAGAAGATAATGTGCCAATTCCATCATCCAAATGTCAATGAAACATCATAGGTTAGGAAGCATCATGAACAAATTTGGAATCATAAGATCAAAAGGGATAATCAACCTCCATGAAAGACAATCATCAATCAAGGTCAAACCCCCACCTCCCTCAAGGTAGACAAATAATTAACATTAGGCTCAAGCAATAGAAAATTAGGCATTAGGGATGAAATTTCCATAGGGGGGGCTTTCCTTTTACTTGTAAAAGAAAAATTAAAGGGGAGTTGTTGTGGCCTCCACAATTCCCAACTATGTCGTGGGAGAAAAGAGAAAGGAAATCTAAGTTAAGGGAAGTCCCTCTGAAGTGGATCTGGTGGTCCAATTCATGAGAAAATCGTGAATACAAGACACAATTCCATATTTCCATAATAAATAATATTTATTTACTATTCATTTTAGATATTTACTTCACATCATATGAAATACAATATGTGTATATAAATACAAGTGGGGAATGATAAGTCACATTCTTTCCAAAGGTCATGACTTATCATTGACTTATCATTTACATTATAATTCATATTTACATAATAACAAACCTATAACATATTATTAAATGATAATAAATGTAATATACTAGGTATATTACAAATCTTCCCCCCTTAAAAATGCTTTGTCCTCAAATCATAGTTATAAAATACTTATCTCTTTTTCTAGATTGTAATATTGTCTATTGATTCTTCATTCTTGAGTTAGTTATATTTGAGGACCTCAAATGATAGAATCCTTTAAGCGCTCAGCAGAACTATCGAATTGTAAAGGAGTCTTCCCACCCTAATTCGATCTTCTGTGAAACTATGTGTTGATAGAGTTCTTGGAAAAAATGTGATGTATTTTGACACCCCTAATAGCTTMTACTTTGATCACCACTTGTAGTGGAAGTAATATTCTTCGGAATATCGATCATTTTTTTATGTTGATACATTGATTGGGTGAGGTATCGACTTTTGTGATTAGGATGTCGATAAGACATCCTTGGAACTTGATCTTTAATTATTATACTTGTATATTTTTCTTGATTAACTTTTGGAATTGAGTCTTCTTCATACCCATGGCTTGTTTATACTTCGACATTTGAATACCTCTTTGCATTAGTTGGATTTGCATCCTTTTGAGTCATAAGGATAACTGGGTCTATATTAATTCCTTTATCCATAATTGGTATGTTTACATCTAAATAATTCTCTAGTTTCATAGGTTAATTCATTGTCTCTTTATCAACCGATGATTCTTTGTTTATAATTTGATCTAACTCATTCTCTAGCGACTTCTTATCACTCTTTAACTTTTTAATTTGTGTGAGTAAACTTCGATTATGAACCCTTAGACATAAAATTTCTTCCTCAATATCTGATTTTTCGACTTCATTTATAATGTCTTGATTCTCTATCTTTTCATCTTTCATATTTTTAATTTGTTCAATCAATTTCTAATTAAGGTTTCTTAGGCAGGAGCTTTCTTCCTCTTTTTTGGTTAATTTCTCTTTGAGACCTTGATTCTCTTGTTCTGAATTTTTATTCTCTTGTTTCTTTTATTTTGACTTCTTGATTTTTACTAGTAAATTTTGATTATGACTTTTTAATATTGATATTTTGTCATCTTGTTCTAGAAAGTTTTTTTCCATTTTTTATTTTTTGGTTTTTAGTTCTTCAATTTGTGTAATGAATTCCTGATTTTGTTCTTTGAAGTAAAGAGTATCTTTCTTTGTTAACCCATTAAAATATTTCTCCATCTCAATTTCCAATTGTAATTTTCTATTGATGTCTTTATAATTTCCTAGTTCGCCTTTTAATATTAGTGATTTCCTTTGTTAGTTATCTTGATATTCTTCCATAATAAATGATTTCCCACAAATTGGACAAAAGAGGTTGTGATTTTTAAAAATTGTCATATACTCAAACTCCATTTCACAAAAAGGGCATTTAATCCAAAATTTAGATTTATATTGAATTCATTGTCCATGGCTCCTTATTTTTCCTTGATTTATTTCTTCAATGAAAATTGAATGCACTAAGTGCAAAAGATCCACAATAGTAATTTTATGACGTTCTTTTGGAACTTTTTGATCCCCTTTAATAAATTTTGAGTTATGATGAAATAACCCTTTTAAAACTTTTACTTTAATTGTAACTTAGGAAATCATTTTTATTTATTATACCCTTTTTATTAAGGCTCTCTTTTTACTCTTCTTTACTTTCACTAAAACTTGTATAGTACTTTTGTATTTACTTTTAATATTCATTTTTTGTTAAAAAAGAAAAGAAAAGTATTTTCGATACTTCAATCAATATGTTTGGATGTCTTTTCTTCATGTATATCACTTTGGCATAACAATTTAATAATTTGATATGTTTGATGGAAATTAATGAGATTGGATAAGGTCACACCAATTAATGTTAATTGTTGTGGCGATTCTTAAAAACCGGACCGGTCCATGATTCATATGGACTAATTTATTTGTTGCACATTGGATAGTGTATGGACGACTCACGGATGGTTGGACTGAAAAGTACGGTGGATGGTACATACACTTCAATTGTTTTGTTGCACGTTGGATGGTGTATGGACGTTGTATGCATGGAAGGAATGTCCAGTGATTGTACTACAGAGCTTATAATTGTACTGAGGAGGTGATAGATATGTACATAATTATATGATTACCTTCTCTTTCGTGTGTATACATATATATTTATGATATCTCTTCGAGTTTGCAACAAAAATAATTTTTAGAGAAACTCAAAAATTATTTTCCTTCAATTAGGAGAATAGTTTAATTCTGGTTTTCTATCATATTATTATTTTTGTGTGTGTGCTTCTCTTTATATAATAATAATTCTTTCCTTCCAAAATACTTTTATTTGAATTTTTGAATTCTCTTGTGTCCTTTTTATTTTAAATATATTTATTTTTTCTTCTTCTTCTTTTTTTATATGGCAACGAAACGTCTTCTTCAATAATTTTTTAAATTCCCAAAGCCTAGTTGGTGGTCAAAGACCAGGATTTCTCAGAGAAACTCTAAAAGGATGGGGTTGGCCAAAATCCAGATTGAGACTTGCTCTGGTACCAAATGAAGTGGATTTGATGGTCCAATTCATGAGAACATCATGAATACAAAACATAATTTCATATTTCCATAATAAATAATATTTATTTACTTGACATCATATGAAATACAATACATGTATATAAATACACGTGGGGAATGATAAGTCGTGTTCTTTCCAAAGGTCATGACTTATCATTGACTTATCACTTACATTATAATGCCTATTTACATAATAACAAACCTATAACATAGTATTAAATGATAAGAAATGTAACATACTAGGTATATTACACCCTCAATGTGTTAGTTTTTAGAGAAGGGACCCACAAGGGGATGGAGTGTCTTATCTTGATGATGGCAAGGAGAGAGAGACTTATGGTATCTAAAGGTGAATGAAGTGGGGCTCTAGGGGTAGGTCATGCATTTGACATTATGGATAATATACAGGGTATGTCATTATCATATGACATGATGGTACAAATGGGAGAAGATATGTTGGGAGATAATTGGGTGGTGCATCGTGATATGCCCCAAGCAAGGTGGACTCTTTGAAGATGTCAAGGCACATCTCGATGTAAGATGGGAGGTGTTAGTTATCCCCAATGGTGGGGAGAAAATTGTCCAAATTGGTAGGTTCCTTCAACGTGTATTATGTAGGTTGATCCAAAGTAAACAAAGTTACCAACTTAATGAGAACTGTGACCTAAAAACGAGAACTCTAGCAATTAAAACCCATATGTTTGCATAAAATAGATGAAAATCAACCCCCAAATCAAAAAGTGGTGCTATCGCTAGCACCATTTTTTGTAATCGGGTCAAAATTACAACTTTTTTCAAGCATAGGCTTAAAGGATCGAATGGTTGCTCAGAAAAACTTAAAAATCAACCCCCAAATCCAAAAGTGGTGCTACCGGTAGCACTAGTTTTTCTAACCGGGTCAAAATTACAACTTTTTTCAAGCATAGCCTTAAAACATAAAATAGTTGTTTAGAAAAAACTTAAAATCAACACCTAAATAAAAACATGACGCTACCTAAAGAAAAATGTTTTTTCTAAACGTTAAAATTATAGCTAATTACGAACTAATTGAAACTGTGGCCTTGACAACAAATCCCTACACAAATAAAATCCCCAAAATTGGATACTAAATGGTCACTTGAAAATTTATTTACTAAAATTTTTTTCTTAAATTTACATTAAAAAATAAATAAAGAGAAAGGAGAAAATCTTCACAAATTTTTTTTAATGAAGACAAAAACACATTTTAAAAAATATATTCAAAACCCAAATTTATTTTAAAAAACAAAAAATAAAAATAAAAATTGACAAAAATACTAAAATTGCCTAAGCTAAAAAAATTATTTTAGAAAACATTTTGAAAATAAAATTAAAACACTAAATTTCATTTACAAA
>SNQJ01S0057178.1:60586-87548 GCA_010110895.2 Picea sitchensis
AACTTTCTATTATATGAAATTATATAAGTTATATAGTTACATATATATATATATCACTTGTATAGTTACATATAATATAAAAATTTATAGGGATTGAACAACACATACTTTATGGAGGATTTCCCCTCCGGAGGGATCTGACCGACTACATTGTGAAGCCTACGAGGGTCCTTATAACTGATTCTGAAACATCCACTCTATTTTTGTGGAGTCTCGGGCCTCTATTGGGCAAGGCATGCCTACTTAAGTTCGAGAGGACACTTTCACCATCATATCATGTTTGTGTGCATTGGCCTTTTGATTTAGTTAGGAGTGTGTTCTCTGATTATTAGTTGGCCTTAGGATTTTGTATTTTATCTTGAGTTCTAAGTCATCATGGAGTATGGTCAGCCTCCTCGTCGATCTCTTCATCTTTTGAAGTTGCCACTACGTATTCATCCTTTATCGAATTCACCTTCTAAAAGGTGTAGAGTTAATAAGCGTGGTGCATATATCTCTACCTCTTGGGCTCGTGATCATCCTGCCATGGGTACTGATTCATATATGAATGTCTCAGGAATCCCTTCAACTCCAATATCCTCTGTGATTAGTGGGGTCTCCTCGAATCCCTTCTTGTCGGTGTTTTGGACGCTGGAGGCTCCCTCATCTAATGCTACCCAACACATGAGCTTTGCTCAATCCATGGGAAGGAATCCTTTTGTATTCTCGTACGGTATGTCAAATAATAGTAATAAGTCAATACCTTCAACCTCTAATCCTTTCTCGTATGGTATGCCAAACTTGACTTTGCACTTGTCATCCTCTATTTCCTCATCTCATACGAATCCTAGTTTTGGGTCTGGGCGAACGACACCTCCTTATGTTCCTTTCTCATTTCTTTGGAGTCATATCCCTCAAGTGACTCCTATGGTTGGAGGTTGGAATTTGTTGATGGGTGTAAGAGACACACCATCAACTGGAACGTCAAATCTGGATCTGGATTGTCTAAATAACCTAGGCCGTTTGGAATGAAATGACTCGACGGGTTTAATGGCTTCATTGGCCAACTAAAGTCCTAAAAATAAGAAAGAAAAGAAACTAATCTATAAGGTTGTGATACTACGAATATAAATTTAATAATTTACAAGTGTCAAAATAGAAACATGGATATGTGCATATGATTATGAACAGTGTATTTACAACTTGCAAGATTTACTGGATATCTTGTGAAATAGATGTTTTATGAAAGTGTTTATGAAGTAGATAAAGAAAGGGCATACATTTTACGTTTTTTGTTTAATATTTAAAACCTAAAGAACTAAAGAATACTAATCTAAAGAACTAAAGAATACTAATCAAACACAATTGAAATAAGAACATATTAACATTCAAAGCTAATTTAAGCTATTCTTATTTCATTGATGAATAAACTAACTAAAGGAAAAGATTACGAGTAAACTAACCTATAATTATTCAACTAAAATGAGTTTATGTTCCTGTGCAATTCAAGCTCCTAGATGTCCTGCTTATGAGGAAAACCTGTAACAGGACGGTGCTAATACTCCCAGAACAAACTCAAAGGTGTATTGGAGTAGGAATATAAAAGAAGACTGATAAATATATAGATATGGTGATCTTATAATGATGAACACTTATAATAAAATAAACTTAATACAAAGCATTCATGTAATACATCATTCAATATCCAACATAAATCAACGATATTTAAATGAAATATTGATCACGGATGTAATATTGAACAACAAATTATAGACAAAATTAAAGTGTTGAATAATATGAAATATCATACGATGATCATACTAGAGTTGTATAAAAGTAATAACATTTCATAAGATAAAGGCAAAACATAATGGGTAAGCACTACGTTGGTCTAAATACAAGGAGTGAACAACTTCTCCATATCAGTCTTGAAAGTCATATGTCCATAATTGTGTCCAAACAAAAAGATCCCTTCACTACTAAGAATGACCAGTATTTAAACTAGTTCAGGATTCAAATGCTCTTATCATACAAGATAGAGTTGAATCCACAAAAAATAGATAATATTACAAAAATAGTGAAACTAGAAACCACTCATGCATGAGTTGGTTTGTCGAAAATAAACCAAAGTTTTATAAACATAAAAGGCAGAAACTACTGAATAATTGAGCGTATGACCCAAGGTGTTTTCTCCATCCAATCAACATCATAACCATCAATTTCCTGTAGATAGAAAAATCGATATGATATTCAGATACCAATACTAATTATTATTCAAAAGAGACTGGCTACGGAATCATAGATTCTATAGCTAGTCTTATTATCAGCAAAAGAAATCAAATTAAATCTCCCTATTTTGATTTTCCATAACATAATGGAATAAAATCAAACAAAATCGTTTTTACCATTAGAAATTATCAAAAGAAGGATCTGACAGTTACGAATTTATGATGGCTTTGAAACTGGTTGTATTTTTTATTATAATATTCCCAGACCTCTTGATTCTTTTATTTTCCCTCTCTATGTGTGCCTTCAAGTCATATTTGTCACATTCCAATAGAGAATTCCAAGAACCCAAACGTTTTACTTGACCCTGTAAGAGCGGAATATCTCTATAATAACGCTCTATCCAATCTAAGCAATTGTCACAGTGCACTGGGGCAATGGCAGACCGACGTGGAATATAGTCGAAAACGATTATTTCATTTTTCCCTGTGGCTTATTCCAATTCGTGACTAACACATGCAAAACCTTATTTTCCTTTGAGACGTGGGGGCAATGTAGTCATGAAGTTATACTGTTTAACTTGGGTAGTATTTTCTTCCACAACACATAGGTTGTCCAGATTTTCCTGAGCCAAGAAATAATTTATCTCTTAATATAAACATTGATCATCGATCTTGATCATAGGGATCGAGCTCAGATGATCACTATTTCGATTTCTCAAGTTCCTAGAAATCAATCGACCGACCTTCTTATTTCTAAAATTTAAATCCAAGCTCTGTTGTTTCTTTCCCTTACGAAAATTCTTCACAACAGGTTTATCATTATTGTTCAGATTAGATTCGTTCATAGGTGCAGAGCCAAATTTCTCTTTTAATTCATCAATTATCTGTTCCAAAGATCTTCTGGTTGAAAACCTACAAGGTAATTTCTTATCCACGGGGGTTTCATCAACAATAGAAGTTGGTTCATTAAATTCGGAGCTATCAGGTGAATTGAAAACCTGGCTTTCGGCCATTGGTCTGTCCAAACTTGTGTTTTCAATTAAAGGTGGGTTGGCTGCATTGTCAACCTAGGTGAAGCCATTTCGGTTCAGGAAAACCTCCCAATTATCACATATTTTCCACAGGTGATAAACCAACAGAATTTTAATGAGTCTGTGATGAAAAAGACTTGAAAGAGAGTTCATGCTTTGTCATTTATATAATTTAGACATTTTGTAGATACTCATTAACAGGTAGAAAGTAATATTCAATTCAAACCCTATGAAAATAATAAGCAACCGAACGTGGTAGAGAAAAACCAACCCATATTGGCCTTCACTTGTGATAAACTGTTTCAAAATTAAAATGAGACTGTTCCATCTAGGTTTCAGAAAAGCAATGGGAATACCTTTTGGACAGCAAGTGGATTTGCGGGAAACCATGAATAAACTCCATGGAACCTCCTCCATTTTAGCGTTCTTAAACCACTTTTCGCCTTTCAAGGAGTCTTGTCACCCTTCTTATGAAATATTCTGTTATTTCCAACTATACATCCCCGACCTTGGCCCTGAAACTGTCAAAAGTCTATGAAAAGGCTTGTGCAACTGGGAGGTTGTAGCCTTCGAATTTATTGAGGAACACATCCCACCCATGAGCCTTCAAATCGTCTATGGCGTCATCATGGGACATAAGAGCTTGGAAACCATTCGGCTCAATATGAACCACAGGTTCCATTGCCACTGTGAAAAGGATACAATGGATATCACAAGGGATAGGTTTGGGTTTCCAACAGATGAGGAGAAAACAGAAGTTTGTGCAAAATGTAATCGCACGAAAACTACAAAGTTTGTGGACTGTCATAACTTGGAAAAAAGAGTTGGGGAAACGAAATATAGAGGGCTCATAAAACTATGAGCCACTATCCACAATGACTGCAAAACCTTCCAACAGTACCAAACTCCAATTCGCATAATGAATGATCTCATTAATGCTCAAGACAACAAGGTAGATTGAAATCGTAGGTACAAAATGTCTGTACCAAATGATATGAGTGTTGATACAACTGTTGAGTTCATGAGAACTGTATCAAATGTTAAACGAGCATTTTAGTGGATTCAAACATTTCACAAATTAAACCAACAATCAACTATAGAACCAATGAAGTCACGATACACATTATACACAAAGATATGGGCACCTTCAAAGTGAAATTTCTAAGGTAGAAGATATGAAACCCAAACCAAGTTTTTTTATTTAAATTCATGCTTACAATCATGAATTTAAAACAAAACAAATGAAAATTCAAACGAAAAACTCAATAATATAAGCTTAACCCAATCACCACCTTGAAACTCAGAAACATAAGCATTTATAAATGAAAGGTGATGGCAGCTACAAAAATATATAATCTCTTTGTGGTGACTTTGATTGCGATAAGAATCAAAATTATTGGTGGCTGCCAACAATGGCGACATACTGGGCGAAGCAGTTATCTCTGCATCACCAGAAAATTTATGTCAGGGGATCAGATGAAGTAAATTTCAGAAACATTCAACAACAGGTCAAGCATTCCAATCATAACTCAGAAAATAATGCATCTTAGCATCAGATATATTTCTATCTAAAAAGTGTAATATGGTATCTAATTTAGATTACGAGCGCAACAATGTTTATGCAGTTGACTTTGATACTGTTAACAAGGCCACTGTTGCTAGCAGGAAAACATAGCCTCGGCAGGGATGTCATTTAACCCACTCTAGTACCTCTATCCTGTCCAAGAGTTGTCCATTCATTATAAAGAACAATTTTCACACTTGATCAAATTAAAATACATACTCGAGGATCTTCTTTAACCCAACATTGCTTCGCTACCAGCAGGCCTGTTCAGTACCCCGACGAAGTTTCCTTGGTATCATGCATTCATTTACCCACTTCCAGCAAACCTGTTCAGTGTCTCGGTGGGTTTACAAAAACTTCCCACACATTACAGTGCTTTCAACCCTCTAGAATTTGTTTATAATTTCCAGAGCTTCATAATATTCAAGAGGGCGGGGTGATACTGAAAAATTCATAGTTTGGAAATGAAAATTTTGATCGTTTATAAATTATTCTCCTATTTTGATGACCTTCATCATGATTTGGACCCTTAGATTTCTGTTAAGAAACCATCTCGAGGATGGGAAGGTACAGTTGAGTTTTTTTCCTTAAAACATGGACAGCGTTAGAAGTTTTTTAATGATAATTGCGTCTTTTTGTAATTTCAATAAGAAACCAGAAACACTAATTTAAACAGAAACTTACTTCTGATGTTCTGAGTTTTAGCACTTAGTTCCCAGGTGCTTGGAAAGTTATCAATTGTTTATATAGAACAAGATTTATGATTCCCTTCAACAATTTAAAAGGTGATTCAGACATAATGATTCAGAAGACAATCAAAATTGAGCAAAATGAAATGAACCAAAAAAAAAAAAAAAAAAAAAATTAAAAATATTTACAAGAGGGTGGATCAGAAATCATCAGGTGAAATACCTCTTGAGGGCTTGGCCATTCACCAGGAAAGTGTCTGGATGTCCCTCCAAATTATGTATATAGAAAGAGTTGGGACCCAATTTTTCAGAAATTAGAAATGGTCCCAGCCACAGATTTTGGAACTTGGTATGTTCCCCTTTACCCTTGTGGGCTTTGTCCCACTTAAGAACCAGATCTCTGACATCGAAATTCCTATCTAAAGATGAATTTGAATCAAACCATATTTTTACAATTTGCTCGTGTTGATCGATTTTTTTCTTTGCTTGTGCTCTCACCTCCTCTAGTTTTAATAAGGCATTTATTTGATTTTATAAAGGAGGGCACTCCTCTTCTTGAACTTTCTGCGACAATTGCAGAGAAGGAAGTAAGACATGCGGGGGGAGAATGGCTTCTCTTCTGTAAATGAGGAAAAAAGGTGAATTACCAATAGAAGCTTTTGGTGTTACCCTATCAGCCCAAAGTGCATTATACAGTGCATTGTGCCAGTTCTTGTGATTTTCTTAAACTTTCCTTTTAATAATCTTGATTAAATTTTTATTCGTCGATTCTTCTAAACCATTTCCTTGAGGGTAGTAGATTGCAGAATACTTCAGTTTAATCCCTTTTTACAGATCAAAAACATTCATATCAAGGGATGAAAATTAAAAGGCATTATCAAAAACCAGACATTCAGCAATGTCGAATCCAGTGATGATATGAGAGTTTAGAAAATATACTACCTGATTTGTGTTTACCACTTTTAAACATACAGCTTCGTACCATCTAGTAAAATAGTTTGTTGTTGTAAGGATATACTTTTGATGTTGCAAAAAATATGGATTAATTGGCCTTATGATGTCTAGGCCCCATTGTTGAAAAGGTGTATCTACAATAACAAGCTATAAAGGGAATGTTTCCTTTTTCACCTATCCTACAACCTTTTGGTAGATTATGCATTTACGGGACAACGTATGGGCATATTTAAACAAGGTAAGCCAATAGTACCCAGCTCTTAGCACTTTGTGGGCAGTGGTATCTCCACCGAAGTGACCACCGTCTTCACTTGCATGAAGCTCAGATAACACTTTTTCTGATTCTTCCTTTTCTAAACAACGCAGAAAAACACCATCAAAGTTCTTTCGGAATAATACATCGTTTATTAACTGGAAAGATGAAGATTTAAGCCTAAGTCCTCTCCTGTTTTTAGGGTCAATATTGTGAGGAGAAGATCCATGCGTTAAATAAAATATGATGTTCTCATACCAAGAATTGGCAGTATCTTGTGCACGGTTGATCTGATTTTCATTATGTTGATTCACAGTTGAGGTATTTATTTGAATTTCTTGTTCTTCAACTGAATTAGACACTAGTTTACACAGGCCTTGACCTCTAAAAATTTGTGTAGGGATAATTTCAAGCTCATATTATTGTAGTGACATCATCCAATTTTCCCTTTTCTCACCCAATTCTTTTTGTACTAACAGGTTTCTTACAGCTGGGTAAGGAACAATAACCTTGGTTCTGGATTTCAACAGGTAAGACCAGAAGTGTTTCACTGCTTTGAAAACAGCATATGCCTATTGATATACTACTGGGTAATTAAGCTTTGATCCTTTAAAACACAAGCTCATGAAGGCAATGGGTATCTCATTGCTTTCAGCATTTTTTTGCGTAAGCACAACAGCATAAGATCAGTCAGATGCAAAAGTGTAAAGAGTGAAATCCTGAGAAAATTTGGGGCTCATCAAGGAAGGGGCTTCTATTATTTCTTTTCTAATTGAATCGAAAGCCTGACTTTCTTGTGGTCCCCAACAATACAAAACATCTTTTTTAATTAAATTTTGTAACGATCTGACCATTTCTGAGAAGCTCGAGACAAATCTTCTGACGAAATTAATCTTGCCCAAAAAGGATTGCATGGCCTTTTTGGAGGAAGGAGGGGGGAGTTTACCAATAGCTTGGGTTCTTTCGGGGTCAATAATCATTCCATCCTTAGACATTATAAACCCAAGCAGTTTTTCTTTCTCTACTACAAAGACTGATTTCTTATGGTTGATATATATGTTGAACTTGCGGCATCGTTCTAGGGCAACCCTAAGGTGAGACAAGTGATATTTCTTGTTTTTATAGAATATGGTGACATCATCAAGATAGACCATGACTGACTAGTGAATGAGGCCATGGAAATAAATATCCATTGCTCTCTGGAAAGTGGCGTCAGCGTTTATCAGTCTGAAAGGCATTTTCATGTAGGCATAAGTGCCCCATGGGGTGTGAAAGGTGGTTTTAAGCTGGTCTGAGGGAGACATAAGGACCTGGTTGTATCCCGAAAAACCATCTAGCAGAGATAGTCTTTTGGAACCAGACACCTATTGTAGAATTTGTTCCATTGGAGGAACAGGTTAGTTGTCCTTATTAGACGCTCGGTTTAAGTTTCAAAAATTGACAAAGAGTATAATTTCACTACTTTTCTTCCTTACAAGGAACTAATTAGACACCAATTGTGTGTGCCTAACTGGGAAAATTATCTTTCCAGTTAGTAATTTGTTTAGTTCCTTTTTAACAGTGGGTTCCAATTTAGGATGCATCTTCCTCATTTTTTGTTGAAAAGGTTGTGTCTGGGGTTTCATAGGGATTACATGTTGTATGATGTTGGGGTCAAATGTTTTCAAGTCATCATGCGTCCAGGCAAAAATGTCTTTAAATTCTTTAAATAAATTTATAAAAGTGGACCTTTCTTGATCGGAACATCCCTTTCCCAGATTAATATTTTGAGGATTAACCCTTGTTCCCAAATTAACCGTCTCATAAATCAAAGAGGAACTGTTAGTTTTAGAATTTACTGCCCCTCTAAATTTATCATGCAAGTCATAAAATTTCTCCAATCTCACAACAGATCTAGGGATAGATTTTACCAGCTCAGATGTCGATTCAGGAGATTGAGGATCAGATATTACCATGATTTTTTGGAGATTTTCGTCATGAGTAACTTCATCAATTACTGTTCCTTGGAAGGTGTCTTCCATATGCATAAAGTTTATGATCTGCTAGTCATTGTCGAAAACTCTCCAATTTGTGATATTATCCGGGATCGACGGCCTGAACAACAATTCGATCGAAAATGTATTAGGGGAAAGACCTTCAGTAGGAAAAAATTTAGAAGCAACATTGGCTAGTAGATCAGCTTCTGAATTACTCATCCTAGGAATAGAATTTATATTAAATGTTGAAAAATTATCCATCAAACTCCATACCTCGGTTTGGTAACTTTTCAGATGTGGTGATAAGCAATTAATGGTGTTTCTTACCTGCTTGACCACGACCTATGAATCACCGAATACTATCAGATTTTTCGCGTCCATATCCAATGCTTTCCTAAGTCCTTGCAGAAGTGCTTTGTACTTGGTCATGTTGTTAGTGCATTCAAATTATAATCGACAAGAAATAAACGTTCTATTACCTGTAGGATCAATGAGTACACAGCCAGCACATGCTCCTTCTTTGGATTTGGATATATCAAAGTACAAGGACCAGATCTGTGTGTTGTCAGCCCTACTTGGCATACCTGGAAAAGTTGGTGTCTGAGTATAGATTGTAACTTCAGATTGCTACCCAGGATTAGTGATAGAAGAAATTTCAGTCATGAAATTACCAAAGAAGGTACTCATTCCCTGTGTTTCAAATGAATTTGTGGATGTAACGAAAGGTTCATTTGTATCATTGAGATTTGTTACAGTATGCTTAAGATAACGTTCTGTATTAATCCTGATTTTGTTGGGCTGTCCATTTTCAGGCAGCCACAAGTGAGACCAATCTATGGAAAATTCACCGTGTAGTTGTTCTGACCAATCTCTACTCAAAACCAGAACATAAAATTCAGGGATATCAACAACGACAATATCAATTATCTAATGAACTTTAGGATTGGATGATAGTCTAATCAGCACATTCTCAATCTCGCTAATTAATTTAACGTGTGTTCAATCTAGCTGAATAATTTTGAGATCAGAAGGTTTAACTTCTGCATTAATTTTCTGTCTCACAGATAGAGGCGTCACATTTGATGATGCACTGGAGTCAACCATGCAATTATTTACATTCCTATTAAAAATTTAAAAGGTTAATAAAAAAGGTGGGACATTTTTCTGTGTGGTAACAACAGAATTATGTTGATTTTTTGTTGTTGTCCCTAAAATAGTTTTATTTACATTTGCTACGGTTTTTTCTACTAAGTCCCTTTTATATTGAGGTTCAGATGTATTTTTAGTTGGGACATTTTTAGCTGTGTTTGAATCAATTTCTGCTGATTTTTTGCTGCCAGGATCGTTCTTTTTACTGTTTTCAATGATGCTTTGAAGCATTTTCTGTAAAATAAGAGGAAATTTCAACAGTTTAATAACAAAAATATTAGCCCTCAATTTTTTTCAGAGATTCAATTAAATCGTATTCTAAAATTGGGGCTGCTAGGATTTGTTTAATTTCAGTTTTCTTTGACTGTTTCGGAAACACATTTTTACTTACTTCAGGAGGAGGTTTGTTTTGCATTTTTCTTCTTCTAGTGTTGTAGGGCTGAATGGTTTCGAGAAATTAAGCTTGGAAGATATTGTCTGATAAGTGACTGAAAATAGGGGGGAGATGAGTCTTCCTCTTATGGTACCTCTTCCTCAAACTGTATCGTCATAATTTTCAAGAGGCATAGAAGAAGAATTGTCATATTCTTCTAAGATGGTTTGCAAAGAATACTGTAAACTTTTGAAATTTAGACCTTTTGTGGTGAGAGGTTGAAATGGAGTTATGAAAAGGATTTCTGAAAGGATTTTTGAAACTTCCGAGGAAAAGGATTTCTGAAAGGAGGTTTGAAACTTCCTTTGCTTATGGATGCCTCCTCAACTAATATTTTCAAATCCACGACCTGATTGGACATTTTTTGGAAATCTTTATGCAAGCTTCTAAGTCTAAAGTTTCTTGTTGATTTTTAGTTTGAGGAGGTCTACTAAGAATTTATATTTTCTTCTTAGAAGACGAATATGTTTTGGCTTCACTATTAAGATTATCTTTTAAGCCCAATATATATTTCTCAATTTGACTTGCCTCCTCAAAGGCTTCTAACAAAGTGTTTTTCTTGGACCTTTTAACCCAAATGGCTATGTTAATGTGCAAGGCTTTAGCATAATATGCAACAATTAAACTTTCTATGGGCATCAAATCTTCTGGGATTTTGTTTTTTAAAGTAAGAAATATTTGGTTGAAGTCTTTCACTTTTTCTTTAAGGTTCATTTTTAAGCTTGAGAGTTCCATAACAAAGACTTCCAGAGATTTATCATCTCCAATTTTTTCCAAAAAACAAGTTTCAAACTTGTCCCAAGAGAAAATGGTCTGGGGTTGTTGAGAAAAATACCATGTGGAGGTATTTCCCTCAAAAGTATAAGGAAATAATTTGCATACTACATCCTCATGTTCAAAATTCTGGAGTCTAATGGCCAATATAAATTTCTTGATGTGATCTTCAGCGGATTTCTTTGAATCTGGTTTGAATTTAGGCAGCCATTTCTTCAGATTCTTAGGTAATGGGCGTTGGGGTCCAAGTATAGCCATGGCATCTTGATTGACCCAGGGTCTGGAAGGATTATTTTGGTTTTCCATGGGAGTTGGTGGTGTTGAAGGCTGAGATGTTTCTGATGAAAAACCTCCTTCATCTGAAGACTCTCCTCCTGAAGAGTATGGAGAAGAACCAAGTGGAGATGGTGGAATACTAGATCCTCCAGCTCCAAGGTTAGGTGTTTCAGTAGGATTGGTAGTATTACCACCTAAAAAGTTTTCGGGCAGACCAGTGCCTTGAATTTGTTTTTGGATATCTGTGGAATCAAGGGGTTGATTAAGTGGTCTGGTAGGTTGTATGATACGGGATAAGCCACTATGATTTCTTATGAGTGACTGATGAACAATTTCTTGGACATCGACCCCTTGAGGAACTAGTGGCAATGGTTCAACAGGAATATCAGGGTTATCGTTTGAGGTAGTTTTTGTTTCAAGTGTAACGTTATTTTTTGAGAGACTATGCATTATGAAAAGAGTGTGAGTGTGTGGGGGAGGAGTCATGTGACCTCCACGTGCCATAAATTAAATTCACGCCCTTTTCTAGTGCCATTTGTTGATGGGCGTAAGTGATACGCTGTCAACTGGAAGGTCAAATCCGGACCGGGGTTGTCTAAATAACCCAAGTCATTTGGAATGAAATGACCCGACGAGTCTAATGGCTCTGTTGGCCAACTAAAGTCCTAAAAATAAGAAAGAAAAGAAACTAATCTATATGGTTGTGATACTATGAATATAAATTTAATAATTTACAAGTGTCAAAATAGAAACATGGATATGTGCATATGATTATGAACAGTGTATTTACAACTTGCAAGATTTACTGGATATCTTGTGAAACGGATGTTTTTTGAAAGTGTTTGTGAAGTAGATAAAGAAAGCACATACATTTTATGTTTTTTGTTTAATATTTAAAACCTAAAGAACTAAATAATGTTAATCAAAAACAATTGAAATAATAACAGATTAACAGTCAAAGCTAATTTAAGCTATTCTTATTTCATTGATGAATAAACTAACTAAAGGACAAGAATACGAGTAAACTAACATGTAATTAATCAACTAAAATGAGTTTATGTCCCTGCGCAATTCAAGCTCCTAGCTATCTTGCTTATGACGAAAACCTATAACATGACGGTGATAATACTCCCAGAACAAACTCAAAGGTGTTTTGGAGCAGGAATATAAAAGCAGACTAATAAACATATAGATCCAGTGATCTTATAATGATGAACACTTATAATAAAATAAACTTAATACAAAGCATTCATGCAATACATCATTCAATATCCAGCATAAATCAACAATATTTAAATGAAATATCGATCATAGATGTAATATAGAACAACAAATTACAAACATAATTAAAGTGTTGAATAATATGAAATATCATACGATGATCAGACCAAAGTTGTATAAAAGTAATAACATTTCATAAGATAAAGGAAAAACATAATGGGTAAGCGCCACACAAGTCTAAAGACAAGGAGTGAACAGCTTCTCCATATCAGTCTTGAAAGTCATATGTCCATAATTGTGTCAAAACAAAAAGATCCCTTCACTACTAAGAATGACCAGTATTTAAACTAGTTCAGGATTTAAATGCTCTTATCATACAAGATAGAGTTGAATCCACAAAAATTAGATAATATTACAAAAATAGTGAAACTAGAAACCCCTCAAGCATGAGTTGGTTTGTCGAAAATAAACCAAAGTTTTATAAACATAAAAGGCAGAAACTACTGAATAATTGAGCATATGACCCAAGGTGTTTGCTCCATGCAATAAGCATCATAACCATCAATTTCTTGTAGATAGAGAAACCGATTTGATATTCAGATACCAATACTAATTATTATTCAAAAGAGACTGGCTACGAAATCATAGATTATGTAGCTTGTCTCATTATTAGCAAAAGAAATCAAATTAAATATCCCTATTTTGATTTTTCATAACAGAATGGAATAAAATCAAACAAAATCATTTTTACCATTAGAAATTATCAAAATAAGGATATGACAGTTCCGAAATTATGATGGCTTTGAAACTAGTTGTATTTTTTATTACAATATTCTCGGTCCTCTTGATTCTTTTATTTTCCCTCTCTATGTGTGCCTTCAAGTCATGGTTCTCACGTTCCAATAGAGAATTCCGAGCAGCCAAACATTTTACTTGAGCCTGTAAGAGAGGAATATTTCTATAATAACGCTCTATCCAATCTAAGCAATTGTCACAATGCACTAGGGAAATGGCAAACCAACGTGGAATACAGTCGAAAACGGGTATTTCATTTTTCCCTATGGCTTGTTCCATATCATGACTAATCCTTGCAAAACCTTCTTTACCTTTGAGACACGGGAGAAATCTAGTCATGAGTTCATATTGTTTAACCTAGGTAGTATTTTCTTCCACAACACATAGGTTGTTTGGATTTTCCTGAGCCAAGAAATCATTTATTTGATCTGAACACTTATCATTGATCTCGATCGTAGGGATCGATCTTAGATGATCACTTTTTGGATTTCTCAAGTTCCTAGAAATCAATTGACCGAACTTCTTATTTCTAAAATTTAAATCCGATCTATGTTGTTTCTTTCCCTTACGGAATTTCTTCACAACAGTTTTATCATTATTGTTCAGATTAGATTCGTTCATAGGCAGAGAGGAAATTTTCCCTTTTAATTTATCAATTATCTGTTCCAAATATCTTCTGGGTGAAAACCTACAGGGTAATTTCTTATCCACGGGGGTTTCATCAACAATAGAAGTTGGTTCATTAAATTTGGATCTATCAGGTGAATTGAAAACCTAGCTTTCAGCCACTGGTCTATCCAAACTAGGGTTTTCAATTAAAGGTGGGTTGGTTGCATTGTTGACCTGGGTGAAGCCATTTCGGTTCAGGAAAACCTCCCAATTATCACTGATTTGCGAAAGGTGATAAACCAATAGAATTTTAATGAGTTTGTGATGAAAAATATTTGAAAGAGAGTTTGTTCTTTGTCGTTTATATCGTTTAGAAATTTTGTAGAGACTCATTAATAGGTAGAATGGTATATTCAATTCAAACCCTATGAAAATCATAAGCAACCGAATGTGGTAAAGAAAAAACAACACATATCGGCCTTCACATGTGATAAACTATTTCAAAATTAAAATGAGATTGTGCCATCTAGGTTTTAGAAAAGCAATGGGAATACCTTTTGGCCAGCAAGTGGATTTGCGGGAAACCATGAATAAACTCCATGGAACCTCCTCCATTTTAGCGTTCTTAAACCACTTTTGTCCTTTCAATGGGAGTCTTGTCACCCTGCTTATGAAATCTTCTGTTATTTCCAACTGTACATCCCCAACCTTGGCCCTAAAACCATCAAAATTATGTGCAAAGGCATGTGCAACCGAGAGGTTGTAGCCTTCAAATTTCTTGAGGAACACATCCCACTCATGAGCCTTTAGGTTGTCTATGACTTCATCATGGGACAGAAGAGCTTGGCAACCATTTGGCTCGATACAAACCACAGGTTCCATTGCCAATGTTAAAAGGATACAATGGATATCACAAGGGATAGGTTTGGGTTTTCAACAGTCAAGAAGCAGACAGAAGTTTGTGTGAAATGTAATGGCATGAAAACTACAAAGTTTGGGGACTATCATAACCTAGAAAAAAGARTTGGGAAAAACAAAAACTAGATGTCTCGTAAAACTACAAGCCACTATCCACAATGAATGCAAAACCTTCCAACAGTACCAAACCCCAATTCGCATAATGAATGATCTCAATGATGCTCAGGACAACAAGGTAGATTGAAATTGTAGGTACAGCATGCCTGTACCAAATGATATGAGTGTTGATAATACTGTTGAGATCATGAGAACTATATCAAATGTTAAACCAACATTTTAGTGGATTCAAACATTTCACAAATTAAACCAACAATCAACTATAGAACTAATGAAGTCATGATACCCATTATACACAAATATTTCGATAGTGGATCAGTTCATAAGTTTATAAGACTTGAGTTTTAAGCCATATATGGGTGCCTTCAAAGAAAAATTTCTAAGGTAAAATATATGAAACCCAAACCAAGTTTTTTATTTAAATTCATGCTTACAGTCATGAATTTAAAACAAAACAAACGAAAACAAAAATGAAAACGAAAAACTCAATAAGATAAGCTTAACCCAATCATCGCCTCGAAACTCGAAAACATAAGCCTTTATAAATGAAAGGTGATGGTAGCTACAGAAAGCTATAATCTCTTTGTGGTGACTTTGATTGTGATAAGAATTGAAATTATTGTTGGTTGCCAACAGAATCCTCCTTCCTCTAGGCCTAATTCTAGCTTCAATGCTCTAGGATCAAGTTCTCAAATGGGCGATCAATTTACTTCCTATATTTCGTATGTCATTCCCTCTTCCTCCACGCCAATTCATACAAATGTTTTTATTATGGTGAACCCCCCTATATCCTTTGGTGTTCCATCCAAAGGGAGTCATTTTTACGGTATGGGAAATGCCCAACATGGAGTTATTTCATTTGGGGGAAATGTATATAATCCTTATCATGTCTCTTTTGCAGGTATGGTGCCCTTACAACCTTTCATGAATCAGTTGGGAGGAGGATATTATCATACTTCTCAGGTCCATGGTGTTTACCAGAACCCTGGTTGGCCTGCAATCTCTCAACCCCAAGCTTTCCCAGAAGCATGGGCTCAGATGCTGCAACCCCAGATCCCTTTTCTGGCCACACTAAATATACAATATTTTTCAAAATTGATGAATGGCCATGTGTGTCACGATCCTTCATGGCCCCCCGTCCCCACCAAAATTCCTTTTGACATTCCAAAGTTTCAAGGAAAGAATGGTGATGACACGGATGATCATGTGAATACTTTCCACCTATGGTACTCATCTAACTCCCTTAATGATATTTCTATTTTTTTAAGGTTATTTTAATGCACCCTCATCGGGTTCACCGTGAAGTGGTACATCGAGATACCTAGGGGAACCTACGAAACTTTTAGTCAAATGATTTTGGTTTTTCTCAATCACTTCCAATTATTGGTTCGTTACGATGCCAACCTAGAACTCTTGTAAACCCTTTGGAAAGATAAATACATCCATATTTCCGATCATATTTAATAGTGCGTAGATGGAAGAGGTTGATTAAAGTATACATCCCTCCATAGTTTCTTTTGGAATGGTTCCTCAAGTCTTTGTTTCCTTACATTTCGAAGGATGTTTCTCATCTGGAGTGACAACTGAGGAAGAAGCCATATTCAAGGCCTAGCAGTTGGACCTTATATATTCTCAATCTGGGATGCTTTATGAAATTATCCTTGATGCATCGTGGTAAAATTATGATCCTAGACAAATAATGGGTCGCATGTTGATGGAATCGTAGGCTCCACAAATGCTAATACTACGGACCAGGTGACGAACCAACTCAAAGATTTGTCTCTTAACCAGTCTGTAGCAAGACAAACTAAGACTTTTTCCTCTACCACCTCGTCGACGGATGTGCATTCTGTATAGTTGTCATCAAACCCAAACGGTAACCAACAATCGGGATGGAACAAGAGGAAAGGACATGGTAATAATTGTAAAGGTGGAAAAAATAATAATAATAAATCCAAGGACGACAATAATAATGATAAATCGAATAGTAATGTTGGTGGGGGAAAGAAAGAAAAGCTAAAGGTGAAGTTTCCTTGTAAAATTTGTAAAGATGATCTTACCCACTTATGCCCCAATATTGAGGAAGCTTTAAGGCTCATTGCACAACAATCTGTTGTGCTGACTAACCCATTTCCACATAACCAAAATATGGCCTCGGGGACCATGAACACTAGAAATGCATCGAGCGAGAGTCAAAAACCTTCGACATATGATGGTGGCCATATTTTCTTCAATATGGTCAAGTCTCAGATTGATGTAGCCACTCTATCAAGCTATTACAGTTCTTCATGGACTTTTTTAGGTCCAGAGCTTCCTCCTCCCCCAGAAACACCTTTGCAAATCGATAAGCTGGAACCTCCACCTCGTATTCTGAAAGGAGTACTTAAGTGCTCTACCCACAATCCTAATGCCAAAGAGACCAAAAATTACTCGATTTTTAAGGATTTGGGTCAAACCCCATGTGTGATGTCAGCTTTGGAGGTGCTCCATGCATGTCCTTCACAGAGGAATGCCTTGTTATATGCATTAGGAGCTCTAGACCCATATGGATCAAAGGTTATCAAGTTTGATGTAACAGACGTTAATCCTTGCTTACTTTACCACGTGTCCTTTCAAATACATGTGGAGTACATGAAAATTACCATCAAGCATACTGTAATTGATGAAGGTGCTTCAACATTCGTGATGTCTCTAGCCTGTTGGAAATTCATTGGCTCTCCTCCCCTGTCTCAATCCATGACCATATTGACTGCATTTGATGGGAATTATTTTAGACCCATGTCATCCTTCCCACTTTCCCAATCCAGTTAGGGGGAAATATTGTGGAGGTTGAGGTCAAGGTGGTTGATGCACCTCTCGACTACAATATACTACTAGGGAATAATTGGAGTTATCCTATGACATTCGTTGTGTCATCGGTTTTCCGCATTGTATGATTTCCTCACGAAGGAAATATTGTTACGATTGACCAATTCTCCTTTGAAAACCCTAGTCCTAATGCATTGATGGGGCCTTCGATCCCTATTATTGATAATTATCAGCATGAAACTAAGAATGTTTGTGTTAGGATGTATTCCTCCTTGATGGGTACTTTTGATTTGACGACACCAATTGCATTATTAATTCCATCTCCAGTGATTCTTCATTGTCGATGAGGTCCATTCCTTTCCGTACTTCATATTTCAACGACCCTTGGACCCTACCTTCTCCAACTACGTCATACAAAGGCCATTCACACATTGGGATGACAATGACATTGTCAGCAGTAGAAGTTGTGTATCAGGCTATTCTAGAAGCTATTGCTGACCTGGATCCTTCCTCCTTGCGGACAAACAAGGTGGATATTGTTTTAGAACCCATATGGGTCATTCAATCATCGTGTTCACATGATTTCCTTGACAATACTTTACCCTCGTATGAAGCCATATTATAGGCCATGTTTGATCCTGGTAGGTCTTGGGACGATATGCATCATCGATCCTATTTTCTCCCAAAGCTTGTTAGGAATGAACAGGATGAGTTTAGATCCACCCTGAGTGAGATGGTTGGTCATGTCGTGGTTCTGTTAGATATGCATGGTTTTTATGCCAAAGGAAACATGGAGAACATTTATCCTACCATCGTGATCGACATCTCTCAAACCCCTGGTAAAATTGGAAACGTATATATCGGTGTAGATTGTTTGCCTAAGAATATTTAGATCTACTCTGGTCTCTTCAATGAATTTAGAGATGTATTTTCTTGGTCTTACAAATATATGCCAAGGATTGACCCCAACATTGTTGAACATGATATTAAAACTTATCTGAATGCTAAACCTATTTGGCAATGTCTTGGAGCTATTAATCCTAGGAAGTCCCCCGTTATTAAGGAAGAGGTGGAGAAACTACTCAATGATGGCTTCATCTACTCGGTTCCCTTGACTGAATGGGTATCCAACCCCATTCCCATACATAAAAAGCAAGGAAATGTTTGCTTGTGTATGGATTTTAGGGACCTGAACAAGCCATGTCATAAAGAAAACTTCCCCACTCCTTTTATTGACCATATTATTGATGAGTGTGCGGGAAGCGAAGTCTTTTCCTTTATGGACGTATTTTCAGGTTATAATCAAATTCAGATCAAACCCGAGGATCAACACAAGACAATGTTTATTTTTCCTTGGGGTACCTTTGCATACCATAAAATGCCTTTCAGTCTAAAAAACACCAGAGTGACCTTCCAGCATGCCATGACCTTTTTGTTTCACGATATTAAACATATCGTCCAAGCTTACCTAAATGATCTTGTTGCTCACTCTCGCAAGAGATTAGATCAATCGACTCACCTTCGACTTGTTTTTGAGATATTTCATTATTATCACATTCAGTTGAACCCTCACAAGTGATATTTTGTGTTAGGTCTAGTCGTCTTTCAGGATTCATAGTTTATTAGCATGGGATCATGGTGGATCCTATGAAGGTTGAGTCAATACTTTGGTTGCCTCCCCCATGCAACATTCGACAACTTCAGGGTTTACAGGGGAAGGCTAACTTCCTACGTTGTTTCATAGTTAACTATGCCAATATAAATAAAGGTTTCATGCATCTTTTGAAGAAGTACACTTTGCTTATATGGGATGAGTGAACCCAGGAATCCTTCGATGCTCTTAAGAAATCCTTGGTATCGGCACCTCTACTGAAGCCTCGGGAATACACTAGAGACTGTATTCTTTATATCGTTGTGTCTGAAGGGATGGTTGGTATGGTACTTGTTCAGGAGTATGATGAACTCAATGACCATGTTGTCTACTACCTTAGTCAAAATCTAGTTGGTCTTGAACTCAAATACTCGCACGTAGAGAAACTAGCCTTGGTCATTGTACATGCGGTTCAGAGATTACAATATTACATCTTACTCTGCAAAACTATCATGGTTGTGGATATCAATCAATTTCAATACATCCTTACTAATCATATCATAGGGGGGAAATACAATAAGTGGATTATTATTTTGTAATAATTTGATCTCAATTTTTCTTTTATGAAATCCAAGAAATCGCTAGTTTTTGCATAACTAATGTCAGACTTCCCTAGAATGGCACGAATGAAGATATATTCCTTATATTGTCTTCGAACCCCTGGTATGGAGATATTTTAATTTACCTTCAAACTTTAAATCTCCCATAGCATCTGTCAAGAGACGATCGACGACATATACGTCATCTGGCTAAAAACTACCTTATTATCAGCGACACTTTGTATCGTCGAGGGGTGGATAATATTTTACGTTGTTTATTGAATCATGAGGAGGTTGAGGTTGTTCTCAATGAATGTCACAATCAGGGTTGGATGGTCATTTATCCAGGCTTGCGATGGCCCAAAAGATATTGCGAGCCGGTTATTTTTGGCTATCAATTTTTAAAGATTGTATTGAAGTAGTTAAGAAGAGTCACCCTTGCTATGTGTTTTCTCAGAAAATGTGCTCGCACCTAGCCCCTCTTCACCTATTCATCACTGTCAATCCCTTCACCAAGTGGGGGGTTAATTTCATGCATTGCAACCTACTCTCGGTTGGGGGGCACCAACATATTATTGTGGTCATGGATTATTTTACTAAATGGGATGAGGCCATGTCTACCATTAAATCTGATGGTAAGACTGCAACATTTTTTGTGTTCAATCATATTATAGCCTGATTGAGAATCCCAAAATAGATTATCATTGATCATGGAAGTCACTTTCAGAATGAGATGATGACAGAGTTGGCATCAAAACTAGGGTTTATACACGATCATTCTTCTCCTTATTATCCCATGGAAAATGGACAAGTAGAGGCTGTGAACAAATCTCTAAAGACCATTTTACAAAAAACTATTATTCAGAGTAAATATAACTGGCATGTGATTTTGTACCCTGCACTTTGGGCATACCGAACTATGGTAAAGACTTCCACTGGTTTCTCACCATTTCAGTTAGTACACTGTGTAGATTTGATTCTTCCTATTGAATGTGAAATCCCTTCCCTTAAATTGGAAATCGAGCTCCTACTTGACACGACCGATCTCAAATAATTCCTCGTACACCTAGAGCACCTTGATGAGAAGCATCGAGATTCCTTTACGACTATCGAAGCGAATAAATGACGTGTTAAGGTTCAATACAATAATTTTGTATGTCCTTGGTAGTACGCTGAGGGTGACTTGGTTCTCCTTTATGACCAAGCCAAGGAACCATTGGGGGAAGGAAATTTCAACCCCATGTGGAACGGTCCTTATATCGTGCGTTGTATCCTAGATAAAGGAGCCTACGAATTAGAAGCTTATGAGGGGAACATGTTGGATGAGCCCAGAAATGGGCTCTACCTAAGGTATTACACTTGAGACCTCACACTTGGGCGTGACCTTTGTATATTAGTTTATATACTCCTTTTATTTTGTTTCTTTTGCATCATCATCTTTGTTATTGATTTTTCCCTTGGTTGGAAGATGTCAACGGAATCTTCGATATACTTAGGATTTGCATATGGTGTCATTCTTCATACATGGAACTTGGATTCCACTGCTTAGGTTATCTATTCACCTGAGGGACAACTACTGATCCAAAAAGGATCTAGAGAATACTAAGAACAACTCAGAACTCACAGAAGCAACTCAGGATGCTCAAAATGGCTCAGCAGACAGAGAAAGGGAAAAATTCAAAGTGCTTAAAACTCAGTGGAAATGACATTATTGTGAAGAGTGCATCACAATATTTCTAACGGAACAAACGGATCATCAAACGGAGTTACGGATCGAAAGCTATTCGCGGTCAATTTTTGGTCAACCTAGCCCAATCAGCAGGGTGATGAGTCAGCATTTGTACTGTTGACGTCAGCACCAGTATGGATGACGTCAACATCCATACAACACATGTGGCAAGAGAAGGATGTGACACATGTCATGCTAACATCGTCATGGTGACATGGAAACAACAAAGGCTACCATGTGTCACCCGTATTTGGCACTTCTGGACCGATCCGTGGGCCAGTAGGATTTTTCCACGTGGTAGTCTATATGGTTTGTACAGTGATGTGGCATTGACATGGCATGGTGATGTTGCATGATGAGTTGGTAGTGACATGGTGTCCGTACGATGATGTGGCACTGACATGGAAGGCTAACGGTGCAATGGATGACATCGTCGAATAGGAGGCTGCCACGTGGAAGTGGGAAAATGCCCCATGGTAGCCCATATTCGAAAATTTGAAAATTATATATGATTTGGCGGGTCCGCCAAATCTGGCGGGACCACGCCAAATCCAGCGACAAGCTATCGGATAGAACCTTCGCCAAATCTGGTAGAGCGGAGTTTGTATATATATGTATTGTTACAACAACAAAGTCGAAAGGAGGAGCCTGTGGGTTTGACCCCGGGACCTCCTCCCTCCTTAACGCCTTAATACTCATGCCATAACCAACGGGCCAATGGCCTTGTGTTTTAAATAACGCCCAGAAAATTGCTTAAAAGGTGCATCCACCCAGAGCTCCAGGGACGCATGCATGTGTACGGTCAGGCATGCATTATGAGACAAGGTACGTCAGCATTTATTGTAGGTTATAAGGCATGGAAATCGAGACGAAATTCTTCTTGGGCCTAGGAGTGCCAAAGTCGGATCAAGGCATGGATACAGTCATTTTTGGGTAATTCGACACCACTAGTTCAGTGGTATTGTATGTTTTCTGATCTGAGAAATATTTTGCAACTTGATTTCAAAATGAGGTATACTTATGTATTTTTCAAAATTCTTTAACTAAGTTAATGAAAAAACCTACCCATTTGAGAGCAGGACCCAGAGACGTAGTCCACCAGGGACGAACTCCATTATCAAGTTTTTGTGTTCAGATTTGATGCTTATGTATCTTCATTATTGAGATTTTCCTTATTTAATGGTGCACTTTAATTTATGCTCATTCAATGCAATTCTTTCTAAGTTACTCGATGATAAGATCCTGGATCAACTAGTGTCTTTAGGTGGCATTTTTCTGGAGCCATCAATGAATAATGTGGCTGAGTATAGTGTCATTATAGGACTATTACGCAATGCCATTTCACATTGTCTTTGATCTTTATAAGTTCACCTAGACTCCCAGTTAGTTGTATGTCAGTTGAACGGTAGTTACCGTGTGAGAGATCCTACTTTACACCAACAATTCATACGGGTTCGTTTTTTGGAATGATAATTTGATTTTCTTACTTATAATCGCATCCCTAGAAGTTCTAATCAATTATCCAATGCATATGCTAATTACATTTTAGATTGGAATTTGTCACATAACTAAGCAAATACAACACATTTATACATTCATCCATTGTAACAAATATAGGTTGAGTCGAAGACCAAATTTTATTTTTTTTCCTTTATCAAATTGAAAAACACAAAAAAATGAAATATATAAAAACCTATTTTTATATGGTTTTTTCCTATGGACTAATAGCGCAGTGAAAGACCTGGTTTGAAGTGGTTTTTTCCAGGGTTTTTTAACAAATTTCTAGCATCACATTGCTTGTTTGTGCCTCCGACAGGTATATTCCATCACTGGCATATAGGTTAGGTTATCGCCCCGCTTTGCATTTCTGCATCGTCCTATGACCGTGATTCATATGCTCCAGGTACAAACCCATTTACTAATGACACAGAACCTTCTTATTGCTATTAGAAATGTCGTTATTAAGTGGTAGCAACTTACCAAACATGGGTACCCTAGTTACAACCCTTTTGTCATTTGGTGCCCATGCAGACATTACTCCATAGGACCGGGAGTTCCTTATAGTCCCAATATGAATTTTCGTTCGAACACCATTTTTCTTACTCAATATCATTCTGAATACTACCTATGGGACTCTCCCCGAGTCTTGGTTAAGCTCTTTCTGACTCCCAAAAAAAATGAAAAGATTATCGAGTGAACTTGTCTCTTTCACACTCATTAAATGGTTTTGAAAGGACATCTATTCAATATAATTTTAACCCTTTTCCAGACCAAGTAGACTATTTATGAAAAAGGAATACTCCAATCACCATTGGCTAGAAGAGTTCTCATGGGTATTATTGTATACCTTTTCGGGCCTAGGGGACTAAATCTGCGAAAAATGACACTTGTTGAGTTAAGTTGCAATTCCATCCCATTATCCTTCTTGCATTATTTAGAATATTGACATCTCTCACTTTCTCGTTATAAGCCTCTTGCCCCAAAAATTCTCATCACTAGCCAAGAAGTGACTTTCATATATCCTTTGCATATTCACACCCTTTACCCATAGAGGAAATATCCCCCCGACTTTCCATGCCCCGCATGTGTTCCCTTGCATTGAGCATAGGTATGTTCCACTACTTGGAACTAGTTTCTTATTCGCGACACTTTTTTCCTCTTCTATATCATAGCATTTCTTTGACTATCAAAAAAATATAAAAGATGAGCGAGAAAAGAATATTATCTCATATCAACAGCAGTCGTGTCGCCTTTGAACAGAGAATAAACTCTTGTGTCCATTTTCATCCAAGGTTTGGGTTGAGCATGAGCTTAGGAAGTTGAGCTTGTTACTTAGAGTCTACTCCTCCGACTAGTTATTCTTCTAGTCCCTATGGAGAGTTTGTTGATGCCTCTTGTGTCGCAAACTTTTGTCAATGATCAATGTTAAGTCTATGATTCTTGAGTTATCCATCTATCTCATTCTCTTTTTCAAAGGAATTATAAATCATGTGTCAGCCATTTCTCAGAACTCTTGACTTTGCATGTCGGCCATACCCTCGGTGTATCTCAGAATCACATGAAGTTTATGTCCTACATTTCACCCTGGGCCTACTTTAATCATTGGTAGGTAACCTTGAACCCAGCAGATGGCATATCCTCATTGGCCATTGACTGGGGGGTTTCCCTTATGTTTTACGACAATAAATATATTCACACATTGGGATTTGTGTAGTGTCTTGGATTCCATTAGCCCTATTGGTGGTTTCCTCACCTTTGTCGATAGTTTTCCTTATTTGATTCTATTCAGAGGGTCTCTTTCATGCACTACTTGCATCTGGTGCATGCAAGAGATGCACATGTTCATTGATTCATGAATATCCTATTCATTCGATCTCCTCCTAATTGTCAAGATATTTTTTTGTACCTCACGCTGGATGATGAGAGATGCCTTAATGCTCTCTTTTCAGCAGTTCTCCTTCCATCGACTTCAGCTCATCTATTCTAGAATCGAGATATAAAGTCCTATGAGTACCTATAGGCTTGCAGTAATCAGTGGCAATTCTCCATCCATCGACAATTGGGAATACATTAATGTTTATTGATAGATGGATTCTTCAAGTGTTCGACATCAACACCCTTATTCACACTTGTTGAATGTATTTGGTTCCTTGACACCTACTTTCATTATTGGTGGTTTTCTCGCATTTGTTAACTGTATACCTTAATGACAAGTAATCAAACAAAGTCTCATTGTGTTCTAATTCAACTCCTCTATTCACTTAATTTAGACCCTCACCTTTGGAGGATAGTGTATAAGACCTCCAGTTTACAGTAGTAGCACCCCATTTCTGTTGTTTTCTTTCAATGGACTAGTACCTATATGACTTCAGTAATCATGGAAGATCAAATTGTACTCCATTTTATACATATATCTCCGGTTTATTTTGAGACTGGAATCCACTGTGTCTTGTCCACTTTGTATTGCCTATTCATGGCTATGAACAGTTATTTGACATATATCAACATGGATTTGCAGTGTAATTCAAATTGGAATCCATGTGTACAAATTCATTATGAATTCTAATATTCTCATGAGTAACTATTACTTCTAGTTGAGTCTTCATTACTCCACTTCTGGGAATTATAATGTATTTCAGCCATTGTAGATACTCCTCTGACCTCACACATTAGGGGGCATATGTTATAGAAAATTTTCCACACTCCATGCATATCTCTCTAATGGCCTTCCATTTCCCTCTGTGCACCTCATCTCCCCATTTTATGTGCACTCCATAGCTAAAAATGTGTAATTTCTTACATGTACTCGACCTCCCAGTTATGCTACGCACGTACATATGCGGGTTTCTCTATTACAGCCCACATACTTTGGGTTTGGTTATCAAAAAATTAAAATTGTGTTGGGTTTCCATGCCATGTCACGAGATCCATGATCCTTGACCTTACATATACTGGAAATTCTCTGACTCGACCCTTCAATTCCATTTGGAAGCTATAAATTGAGCCATATCCAAGCTTTGATTATACACAAATTTTCATTGAGAGAAAATACACTCTAGAGAAATTTCACCTCAATTGAGTCTGCATCCCTTTGTCCTTGAAAGTCTGAACTTCTTGTGTTTAGACCCCAAGATCTTCCTATCTTGTGATGGAGAACCTCATTGACTCCTACATGTGAGTTTGCCTTTGTGGAGGATTGAAGTAGTGGAGGCCTAGCTGAACGGACTTAATTTCTCAATTATGATATGTGTCATTACAGAAGTTTGTCACTTATGTACTTATTTTGATTACATTAATAGAAATATTGTTTTCTCGTCCAATTGACAACAAGGAAACTTATGAGGACCTGACAAGTCAGTGACGCATATTTTCGAGCTTGTCAAAGATCACCACCTGTAAGGAGAAAACCCAATAGGATTTTAGTTTCCATATCAATCTAGGACACACATATGTCGAGTCCTTGAGGACACTTTAGTGCCTACATGGACCAATTCCAAGCTATTGTTGAGTACATTTTTATGCTTCATTTTTACTCTATAAACTACACTTTTGCCTCTATATCCATCCATTTTGTCTTCATTTCATTCCATATTTTCCATAAAACAGCTTATGCAAGGTACATTTATCATTATTTATCTTAAGAATTGATTTTTCTAATTTTTTGGCATTAAAATTGAAAATTTATCAGAAATTACAGGATTTGACTAAATCCCGTAATTGCTCCTAGGTTCGTGTACTTGAAGAACACCTGGGTGAAATTTGAGACTTG
>SNQJ01S0057178.1:97125-109036 GCA_010110895.2 Picea sitchensis
AAATTTGACTTGGCAACAGTTTATCATTGAAAATGGTTTTGAAACAATAAAGGAGGAAGAAGAAGAGGAACAAATTTTAGTTGTGACCAATGATGAGGAAGAAGTACAGAACCCCAAGGCAACAAGCTCAAAACCGCCTATGGGGAGGAGAAGAACAAGAAGCATGGTGATAAAGGAGAAAGAATTTGAGGAGAAAGACAGGATTTTTACCACATATGAAAGGAAATCAAGAAAACGCCAACAAGTTCAAAGGGGCCAAATACAAGAAAATGATGATGAAGCACAACAAACACAGTATGCACATATTCAGACTCTAGAGGCACAATCATTGGAAAATGATGGTTTTGAAGAACAAGAAAATTCCACATATGAACAAATGAGAGAAGATGTGGAACAATTAATTAAAGACATGAAATAAGAACCTCAAATAGAAGAAGTGGCTGGTGGGTCCACATCTGAACTTGATAGGAAAAATAAGAAAATAAGGAAAATGAAGAGAAAAATCAAGGAAATTGAAGTCCTGAAAAGATACATAAAAACAGAAAATGAAATGCTAAGGACTCAAAGCCATAAAACATAGGAGGAGAATGAAACTTTGAAGAAGAAGAACAAGAAGCTTCAAAAGCAAAACAAGTTAATCTCCAAGCAAGCTTATAAGTGGTTTCAACAGAAAAAAGCATATAAAGAGAAATATCAAAGACTGAAAGCACTTCATACAGCTCAGGTGAATGTGGAAACATTATTGCAGGCAACAAAGGTGCCAGAAGATCAGTGACAGAGGTTCATGGACATTTTTGTGCATGAGGACATACAAAGACTTCCTCTTGGGGGAGATGTTGAGTACATTTTAATGCTTCCTTTTTGCTCTATAAACTACACTTTTGCCTCTATATCCATCCATTTTGCCTTCATTTCATTCCATATTTTCCATAAAACAGCTTATGCAAGGTATATTTATCATTCTTTAGGTTAAGAATTGAGTTTTCTAAATTTTGCATTAAAATTGAAAATTTATTAGAAATTACAGGATTCGACTAAATCTCGTAATTGCTCCTAGGTTCGTGTACTTGATGGACACTTGGGCGAAATCTAAGACTTGGGTCGTGATCCCTGATGTACAAGGATGGATAATGAGCTATCAACCTTGAGATCTGAGCCTTCCAGGTGTCTGGTCAACGCTGGTCAAACAGGGCCACTTCAGCAGAAAATACCTTGTTTTAGCCTTAAATCATGGACAATTTTGGATTTTCGTGGGATTTGGTCATATATTGTGGATCTGAAGGGGNTTCGACCTTCCTAGAATATATTATGGATCTGATCATGATATTTAGGAGATTTATTATCATTATTAGTTTTAAAACTCTTGTATAAATACTCTAAAGCATAGACTAGTATGACAACCTTGAATGTGAATGAAGAAACTTTGGAATTTGCAATCTTGAGATCAGTTCTACGTTTTGTTTTTTATAATGCCTATGATATGATGATTTGAATGATGTTGGATCTCTTTCTTATCTGAGACAACTCAAGTGTACAAGTGAAGCATTGGAGGGCCCCCTTTGCCAAACTAGTACACTCTTCCTTTATGTTCTTTTCAAGTAATCTTCGATACATGTTTTAGAATAGATCTTGGTGTAGATGAGTTTATTCTTTGTTGTAGTTATATGAATTCCATAGTTAAGTAGAATTCTTAATGTTTCTAAGCCTTACTCATGTTGTGAATGATTTCTTGAATAATAATTCAATGTGTAGTTTGCTTTCAAGCATTAGGATAATCATGAATGTTTTTTGAGTTATTTACGCTTTCAGCTCTTTTGATTTAATTTGATGATAGTTGCTAATGAATGAAAGAATACAATGAATGCATCTCTTGAATAAGAGTTTTGTCCTTCTAGCATTAATAATCCTTAGAACTAGTTTGAACATCTCTTGAATGCTTATTGTTGATACTCTTTAGGAAAACAATTGTTGATTACTGTTATGAGATCTATGAATAGGACTTTTGAACAGAATCTTAGCATCTCTTCCATATTCAGCCCTTAGAATAGGTTTTGGTTTATTCCCATTAAATAATAAAAGTTATCTCTAAATCCATATATTTTGGATGTGCCTATAAGTCTTACAAACACCGGATTGACAATCATTTGCACTCTAATTTACATCAATAGATTGGAGCCTAACAGTTGCCACGTGTCCACGGATCCATTTTGACGTCATCTAAATTTCATGCATTTTCCCCACAAACTTCAAAAGGCTCTGAACCATATGGAAAAGGACGCATGTTTTGAACATGGGCACGAGGGAAAATGTTTTAGGCGAGTGGGGGATTCACTGAAGACCTGCCAATTCAGTTGAAAAATATGTGACACGTAAAAGCATATCTAGCATCACATTTTCTCCCCTTCACCCATCATCATATCCTTTCTCATAGTCATCATAGGAAAGAAATAATTTCCTCGACATGTGCATTAATGTGAACTTTGGATCTTCACAAATCATACCAAGTGTGGAAAATAATTAGCTCTTGTTAGCTTTCTTCGCAAACATGTGCCAAACTCTTATAAGGGAGAATCGTAGAAAACATGATCCACCAATCTATGAGTAATCTAATTTCTAAAGGTGAGTTACTCAGATGCCAGGTGTTTCAAATGACGACTCACTTGCATTGACCCTTCGTCCAGGAGTGGATTTTGAACCATCTTGGTCACAGATGTTGGGAAAGTGTGTTCTACACTTTGTTAAGAAAGGAATGTCCTTCTCTGGTATCATCAGCCTGAACTTGAGGACAAAAATGCATTTGGGAATCTACCCTAAAGCACAATGGACAATATGGTTTGTGCATTGGAGAATCTTGAAGTAGAGGATATAAGGGATTGCTAAATTGTCTTATGTTATTAGGTGTTGCTAGCTGGAAGGAAACATTTAGCTTATCATCTCGAAAACTGAGAAAAAAATTTCATGATGAAATAATGGGAATCAATTAAGCCACCCATAAATACTCAAATAAAGGCTCAATTGGACGAGGATAACACACCCAACAACAATATCAAAAGGGCCCGTCTAGTGGTAAAAAATGGTTTCTTCCTAGTAAAAACAGAGAAAATCAGATGGAAATCTTAGAATGGTTGGAAAACCAAATGCATTATCAAGATTCTGAAAAGCAGAAAAAAAATTCAAGAAGTAGTATATGTTTGAATGAGCGATTTTTCTCTCAAACAGAAGAATCTATAAATCAACAAAAGGAACTCATTTCTAGGGTTGGCACTTTGGGGAATTTAAGAGTATCTTATACCCAAGATGTTTGATCAAGATCTCATTAGACACAAACCAATTTTCAAGGTTGCAGGATTTAAGAGATTCATCCCCTGAGTTATGCTTTAGTTTCTTTCTTTTTTTTCTATGTATGTTATCTTGTAAAATCCATCCCTCTCATCTCATGGATTCTTGTATCAGATCCCCATTAATAAAATATTGAGAAACAAGTTTCATGACATGTACAGTGTTACTACCTGTTGTTTAGCTTATACATTGAGGTGATTTCCTCTTAATGTATGACCACTTCATGTCATTTTATATCATTTTTTCTTGTATTTAATGATGTGTAGAGGGTACCTCGATGGATTTAAATGTATGAAAATGTTCATTGTTTTATGCATGATTTGACGATATGGTACAATTGTTAGACTATGACTATGAGATTCACCTTAAAGTTGCCTCACATGTTTATTTTGTATTTCTTCTAAATCCATCCCATCTCAACTTAAACTCAAATTGTTTGAATCACTCATGGAAACATGCCTCTTGACGTTGAATGTTTTTATATTGGTTCTAGTATTGTTAGAGGGTTGAGAGATCTATAAGAGATAGAAAAAAACTTACCCAAAATTTTGCATAATTTATGTTGTTATCAGCATTCCTTTAAGGCTCGCTCCAATTCTTAGCCCATGGGATGCCTCGGCATAGTTCCATTGATATCCTGGAACATATAAAGGGACAACATATGAAATGGAATTGTTGTTGAGAAACGGAATTTGAAGACATATTTCCATGGGGATATGACATTGCAAGATATGATACTCAAAGGTGACTGAGTTTCAGGGACTTGGTTGTTGATTATTTCACCTGGAGACTCCAAAGAAATAAGATCTAGCATCTAATATAATATATACTAGAAGCAACCCAGATCTTGAGCGTACTTTAGTATACTTAGACCCTGAGAAGCTCATGACCTGGAGAAATCTCAAAGAACTTCAAATATCTTCGTCTTCAAGTAACCCTAATTTGGAAACTTCTCCTTTTGTTGTTCATGTAGGTAGAAAATCTTTTAAGATATTTGATATACTTGTTGATTCTACTTATCGTGTCAAGCTACTTCCTGAACCCTTAATAGATCTATGAAATTCACATAATTCTATCAAGAAGAGATCTCTTCCTTCAATCCCTTTCTGAAAAAACCTATTAACCCTAAATCTGTTGAATCCCATAGTTGTATCTTGCAAAATATTATGGCCAATTTAGGAGGAAGAATATCTTGTGGAAATCAACCTCCCCCACCACATTTAAACCCTTGGGTCATGGCTATATTTGGCCCTTTTAATCTGCCTGCCCATGTCCATGACCTCCCTGAAAACTACTTGAAGTCGTTACCCAAGTACAATGGTGAACCAACCCTATCTATTGAAGAACACCTGACCGCCTTCTAGGATTTCACTTACAACTTATTCGTAGAGCATGACGATATATTCATAAGGTTATTTGTCCAAACCCTAGAAGGATATGTTCGAAAATCGTTTAGAGAACTCCCTACAACCTCTACTGACAGTTGGCAGGCTATTGAGTCTACATTTATGAAGCAATGGGGGGAAAGAGGGACAACCTATATTACTTGACTGAGTTTGGTTCCCTAAAGAAGAAAGAAAATGAGTCTATTGTTGATTTCGATAGAAGGATTAACAATATTTACAACAAGATTCCTAGAGATATAAATCATTTGTAGCAAGCAGCTAAGGTCACATGCGTTGGGGATTTTGATCCATACTTTTCCATGGTATTAAGAGAAGTAGATCTCCCAGTTTTTTGATAATGCAATATGATGCAATAGACATTGAAGGAAATATCATTGCATTGGGGAAAATGAAGTAAAAGTATGACCAATCAGAAAAAAAGAAAATTAAAGAAGATTGTGATCCTTCAATTCCATCCAAAGATGCTCATGAAGCCCGAATGGATCAGATGTCTATATTAATAAGAAATTTGACAAATAATATGTCTATATTTGATATGGAAAATGGTAATTACAACAAGGCTCTGTAAGAAGGAGGGGTTCGGAACCCTAACCAGTTCAAGAGGCCTTTCAATCCCCAACTCATGAGAAGAGAAAGAAGAAATGATGAACAGCCTATCCAACCTTTTGTGAGGGATAATAATGAAAACAATTTGATTGAGGAAGAGATAAATGGAGGATATGTTGAAACTCCATAATAAATGCACCTATTGCAAGGAGAAAACAACACCATGCATATAACGCAAGATGATTATGAATAATTCCTCAACACCAAGAAGAAGACCCCTAAATATGGATCCAATGAAGAGATATTGTCCTCTACTCAGTATAGAATGTTTGTTGATGCATTGCAGGTTGAGATTCATAAGAAATACAATCTCATACCTAGACAGAAAGAAGTTAATCAAGACAGATAGCCCCATATTAATAACTCTATCTCAAATATTTCTATGGATAAATTCAAAGAACTAAAGAATATCATCAAGACTAAAGAAGTTAGAGAATCTTCAAAGATAGCAGAAAAATAGGTAAAGGAACTTGAGGAATCGATTCCACCCTTTAGCATTGACAAAGAGTTGTCGAAAATCAATATCCATGTCTCACTGGTAGAGCTAGCTAAAAACCCATCATACCACAAGCATATTGAAAAGGTCATACAAGGGAAGAGCCCAATAAGTCCTCATGACACTGTAAATTTGCAAGATGAATCTCCCACTATAGTTTTTGGTCCTCGCATAGATGATAAACAGGAATTTGTTGCACCTTTCTATGTGACCCTAAATATCCATGACAAGATGCTATATAATTGTATGCTTTATTCTGCATCATCTCATAATCCTATGCCAAAGGTAGTAATGGAGAAATTGGGGTTAGAAATAACCAATCCCTACCATTATATCTATTCTTTTGATGCCAAAAAGGTGAAAAGTGATGGGTTGATCAAAGACATGGTGGTCACTTTGGCTCAACTGCATGTCAAGAGTATTATGATGGATGTGGTGGTGGTTGGTGTACCTACAGACTATGTGATGCTTCTATCTAGAACATGGGAAAGAAATTTGGGTGGTACAATGAAAATGGACATGACTTATGCTACTATACCATTTTTTGGAGGAGAAAATAGGAGATTATATAGAGAAACAAAGTTTTCCTATGTAGTTAGTGATCTAAACAAATCTGTAAATCACCCCATATATGTTTTTGATGAAGACCTGAGTTATTGCATCCTCACAGTAAATTAAGAATGTAAAGAGTCTTTGACTCTGAAAAACCTCATTACAAACCTTGCTCAACAAAGAAATTTTATATGGAAGATGTATTTTGATGGAGCATATTCAAAGGAGGGAGTGGGAGTTGTAGTGATCATTTCCGCTAAAAAGGAAGAAACTCATTTGTCCTACAAACTGGATTTTGAGGCCACTAACAATGTAACTGAGAATGAGGCCCTAATTCTTGGTTTGGAAGCAACAAGAAGATGTGTATCATTGATTTGGTGGTGTTTGGGGAATCCGAACTTGTAGTGCAACAAATCAAAGGTTGTTATCAGACAAGGCATCCTAGGATGAGAGCATACAAGAATCAGTTATGGTATTTAATTGACAATTTTCACAAATATTTTAATATTATTGTTGTCTCAAAAGAATTTAACCACCGGGATGATTCCTTAGAAATAACAACTATTACCTTCAAAACCCCTATGATCCCCCAAATGAGACATGATATTGAGATGAGATATAGGCCTTCCATCCCTGATAACATAAAATGTTGGCAAATGTTTGAATATGACCAACAAATCAAAATATTCATGGAGGTCATAGATGAATTTTCCAACATCCTTGTAGATTCAAATGATGAAGAAAGCAAGGAAACCATGACTAAAATAGAAATGCAAATGACCTCTGAGTTTAGTGAATACATGGTTGGGCATAAATTCATTCAACTAAAAAATAACTTTATTCCTAAAATATTGGTTCCCCTGGAGCATCTTTTTGATAGAAATGTGGTTCCCATAAAGCCCACAGTTTTACCCAAAGATGAAAACATTTAAGAATGCAACATTGGGACAGAACAGGAACCAAAATACATAAAGTTGTCCAAAGAAATTTCCCCCAAGAACAAGGCAGAATACTTGCAACTATATGAAGAATATATGGATGTCTTCACTTGGAATTATGAATACCTAAAGACCTATGATACTAACATCATACAACATAGGATACCACTCAAGCCTGGTACTAAACCTTTTAGGAAGAAGCTAACGCAAGTCAACCCCCTATTGCTACTCACAATTGAGAAGGATGTGAGGAAATTAGTTGATGCTCAAATAATCATTCCTCTCAGATATTCTGAATGGGTGGAAAATCTAGTTCCAGTTAGGAAGAAGAGTGGAGACATAAATCTTTGTGTGGAATTCAGAAATCTAAATAAATTCTCACTAAATGACAATTATCCTTTGCCCAAAATGGATCACATACTTCAGAAATTTGTGGCAGAAAATAGGATCTCTATGATGGATGGTTTCTAAGGATATCATCGGGTGGAAATGCATCATGATGATAGGGAAAAAACAACTTTCACAACCCCATGGGGAACTTTCATGTATGATAAAATTCCCTTTAGTTTAATAAATGCAGGAGCTACCTTCCAATGAGCTATGGATATAGCCTTTGTGGGAAAGAAGGATAGATTCATTATTATATATCTTGATGATATGATTATATTCTCCAAGATATATGAATATCACATTAAGCACTTAAGGCATACCTTTTTGAAGTGTACTAAATTTGGCCTATCATTGAATACAAAAAAGTCGTATTTTTCTATGACTGAAGGAAAAATCTTTGGCCATATAGTGTCAAAAGGAGTATAAATAGACCTAGAGAGAGTGGTAGCAATCAAGAATATAGTTATACCTAGAAATATGAAAGAGATACAATATTTCCTGGGCAGAATCAACTTCTTGAGAAGGTTTATCTCAAATTTTTTTGAGATGGTGAGGCATATCACGAACATGTTAAAGAAAAATCATGAAGTGAAGTGGACCCTTGAGGCTAGATAATATTTTCAAGTAATCAAAGAGGCATTGGGAGAGTCCCCAGTTTTAGTCAGCCCAAATTATGATAAGGACGTCTTCATTTTTTCTTTTGCTTCAGAACACACTATAGTTGTTGTCTTGTTGAAAACAAATGATGAAAATAAGGAGAAACATATATCCTTCTTCATAAGATCTTTGAGGGATACAGGATTAAAATATAGTAATCTGGAGAAATAATCATATTCTTTGGTTAAGTCATTATAAGTATTCAGAGATTATACATTACACTCCAAAAAAAATTCTTATGTACCTAACAGTTCCATCAAATACATCCTCACACAACTTAATAGTGAGGGCATAAGAGGAAAATAGATTTTCAAGATGCAGTAGTATGATTTGGACATAAATCCCAACAAGTTGGTAAAGGGACAACGTCTAGACAAACTCATGGCTGAATCAAACTACAAGGCCATTGAATTCAATTCTTTAATAGAAAACACCGTGGAAACAAAGCAAGGAGACGATGAAACACAAGAACCATCTTCTGAGGTAATCCCTAAGTTCATTGACTCTAATTCGTATAAAGATGTGATTTTCTATCTTCAGAACCTAAATTGCTCACTAGCATGGTACAAAGCTAAGTCCGGGTTTATCAAGATCAAGGCTATGAAGTACTATATTCTGGGAGGAAATTTATTTTGGAAGGACTTGATAGGAATATTGTTGAATTTCCTTATTGAAGAAGAAATTGAGGATATTATCAATGAATTTCATAAAGGGATATGTGGGGGTCATCATGCATGGAGAGATACTGCATATAAATTCCACAGAGCTGGATATTATTGGCGAACATTATTTTCTGATGTGAATTGCATGGTTAGGTCTTGTGTAGAGTGTCAGATGTTTGTAGGGAAGAAAACATTACAGCCTCTACCACTTAGACCTGTCAAAATAGAAGCACCCTTCTAACAATGGGGACTAGATTTCATAGGTGAAATAAATACAAATTCAAGTGGGCAACACAAATGGATCTTTAATTACACAGTTTATTTCACCAAATGGGTGGAGGAAATCCCCATCAGGGAAGCAACTAATTCAGTCATGATCAAGTTCCTTGAGAAGAACATTTTAGCAAGATTTTGATGTCCTAGAAAGATTATAACTCATAATTCCCAAGCATTTAAATCTTCCAAGCTAATGCAATTTTGTCAAAATTACAACATAGAGCCGGGACTTTCCATTGCATATTATCCATAGGGAAATGGTTTGGCTAAGTCATCCAACAAGAACCTCATTAATATCATCAAGAATATGTTGTCTCAAAAAAAAACTTGGGATTCCCACCTAATACATGCATTCTAGGCAGATAGAGTGAGTATCAAAAAGTCTCTTGGTACTTCTCCATTTCAGCCAGTCTATGGACTAGAAGTTATTTTTCCCATACAACTCAGTCTTCCTATGATAAAATTGTTGCAAGATGAAGAGGAAGATTTAGATGACATGTAGAGAAGAATCATCCAGTTGATTAAAGTCTAGCAGGTAAGAGAACAAGTGCAACTAAGGTCTCAAGCTCACGAGGAAAGAATGAAATAATTATTTGATAAGAGGACAAAGGAGAGAAGCTTTATGATGGGAGATTTATTCTTAAAGTGGGATGCCAGAAGAGAAGCAAATGAAAAACATGGAAAATTTGACAACCTCTGGTTAGGACCTTTTCATATCATTTTAGTTCAAGACCACAACACATATGAGCTTATGCAACTGGATGGTGAGATGTTTGGGGCTCCTGTTAATGGGAAGTTCCACAAAAATTTCTTACAGTACTAAGTGCTGCAATTTTTCTTACCCTTTACATAAATAGATCTTTTTCCATTCATCTTATGTATTTTTTCTAACTTTACTTCATTCACCATACTTTATGCAAGCAAACGTTTAGGGTTTTTTCTTTAAGGTTTTGAGAAATTTTGGTTTCACCTCTCGGATTAGTTTTTCAGGTGCACAAGGAATATTTTTTTTTGATGCCATAACCTAACAAGAGAAGGAACTTGGTATACGGTTATCAGAAGAGCATAGGGATATGTTGTCCCCGTTGGAGCCTATGTTAGTACTGTATTTGATCCAGACATTATTTTTCATACTGATTGAGATTTTGGGGGTGAAAATCAAGAATAGAAAGATGAAGGGAGCTTACAGAGCTCATGGATCAGAGGATCAAAGCACGTGGTCAAAAGCCCAAAAAATATACAAAGAAAAATCTATCCCTAAAGGCTCGAGGTTGAGTTTCAAATACTCAGTTGCTTATTAGGAGCATGAAAGGGGATTATAGTGCCCAAAATAGGCTTAATACATCACCCAATAGAGCCATATCATAAGACCAAGGCTTAAGGAGCAAGTGAGGGTGAAGGTGTAGTCCCAATCATCCGAAAAATGCAAGTGAGCCTCATCAACGGCGAATAATTCATGTTGCATCGAAAAGATGTTGGGGAATTAATATAGCATTGGGGCATGACGACAATTTTAAGGAACTACGTGGAGAATAGCAGATGTTGTCGCATGGTAAGCTACGAAAAGGTAAAACCACTCCCATAGGGTTGCGACAATGGTATTCTGGCCCTGCTAGGTTGCATATCCTCCAACTCATTTCGTATTTGTCCATTCTCTCAGTGCCACTTGGAGCTAGAATAGTAGTCTGTTTGGACAGCGAAGACGCTAATGAGGACCAGACAAGTCAATGAATCATATTTTCGAGCTTATCAAAGATCACAACCTATAAGGAGAAGGACCGCCAAGAATTTGGCTGCCATTTCTAGCTCAAACACACATATGCCAAGTCCTTGAGGACACTTCAGTGCCTACATGGACCAATTCCAAGCTGCCACATGTCAATGGATCCATGCTGACTGTTATCACTTGGTAAATTTCCTAGAGGTTGACAGCAGAAGAAATCTATGAAATGTAACTTTATCCAACCACTTTTGAAGCTGGGATCTAGCCCTTCCAACTTCAGAGAGGGATCTCTCTATTAGATTTAGCTATGTTTAAAATTTTAGATATTAGGCTAGGTAAATAAATAGGTTGTTTTTGTTGTAAAATTGTTTTGTGAATTGGTTGAGACAGTCTACACATCCATTGGGCTATGGGGTCTGTGTTTTAATAAAATATGAAATACAACCAGAAACGTGAAGGAAGACTTCCACAGGGCAAGATAATATACTCACTGGATCTTTTAGTAGCTTAGATGATGGACAGAAGAAAAGATGAGAAAAATAATTTCAACTAGGAAGCAGTTAAGAATTTCTTAATTGAAAACACCAAAAGATAAACACTAAAATCTTTCGAGTCAGAAACAGGGTATATGAGATAAAGATTGTAACATTTGTTACTCTTAAAGATTAGAATTAGAAAACAAGATGATCACAAAGCAAGAATAACATTCAACTTAGAGAGTAAACATCACCAGTGAATACACACAAGAATCCTGTAAAAGTACCTCCTTTTTATTAATGGAAGATCTCTTCAAAAATGTTACAATCTGATAGCGTCAGGGTGTGAAGATCAACAACCCTCAATAATTCAAAAGGTGAAGTATTTAT
>SNQJ01S0057179.1:31021-43596 GCA_010110895.2 Picea sitchensis
TTTTTTTAATTACATTAAAATTTGGTTAATTGTTGAGAAAAATTGAAATTTCCTATTTAAACTGCATTTTTGAATACATAAATAAATTCAATTTCTTTAAAAAAAATTATTGCATTTGGAATTTCAACTATATCCATCAAATTTTTTTGGATTTTGCAATCTCAACTTTTAATATCCATTCTTTTAATATCAATTCTTTTGGTCATCAAATTCAGAATTTGGATTTTGCAATCTCAATTAATGATATCCATTCTTTTAATATCAATTCTTTTGGATTTTGCAATCCCAAATATCAATTCTTTTGGATTTTGCAATCTCAAGTAATGACAGTTTATGATATTTTTTTAGTGAGATTTTAAAAAACATTGGATTTTACAATCTCAACTAATGATATCCATACATGGAAAATTCAAAAAGAATATTCTATTTTTTTGGATTTTACAATCTCAACTAATGATATTCATGGATGGTTTTGCAATCTCAATTAATGATATCCATTCTTATATATTTTGCAATCTCAATTAATGATATTTTTTAATGAGATTTTAATTTTTTTAATGAAATTTTAGAACATTGGATTTTACAATCTCCATTAGTTGATATTCATGGATGGTTTTGCAATCTCAACTAATGATATCCATTCTTATATATTTTTCAATCTCAACTAATGATATTTTTTAGTGAGATTTTAATTTTTTTAATGAAATTTTAGAACATTGGATTTTACAATCTCCATTGATGGAAAATTCAAAAAAAACATTCCATTCTTTTGGATTTTACAATCTCAATTAATGATATCCATGGATGATTTTGCAATCTTTACAATCTCAACTAATGATATCCATTCTTTTAATATCAATTATTTTGAATTTTGCAATTTCAAATATCAATTCTTTTGAATTTTGCAATCTCAAATATCAATTCTTTGAGATTTTACAATCTCAATTAATGATATTTTGGATTTTGCAATCTCAAATATCAATTCTTTGAGATTTTACAATCTCAATTAATGATATTTTTATGATATATTTTTTAGTGAGATTTTAAATAACATTGGATTTTACAATCTCAACTAATGATATTCATTGATGGAAAATTCAAAAAGAATATTTCATTCTTTTGGATTTTACAATTTCAACTAATGATATCCATTGTTTGAAAATTCAATAATAAAATATTTAAAAAACAAAAACAAAAAAAATAAGCCATAAATAATGTTATCTATTTTTATGAGATTTTAACATTGATAATATTATGGAAAAATAATAATCCAAAAAGTAAAATGTTTAAAAAAACAAAAAAATAATCCAAAAAGTTCGAAAAGTAAAATGTTTAAAAAACACAAAAAATACATGTTATTATCTTTCACCTCACTCTCATATATGATGGTGGGGGAATAATATAGAAAACTTATTTTGGGGGGGAAGGGTGGAGGGAATAATAGAGAAAACATAAATATGTTTTCTCTATTATTCTCCCCACCCTCATATTTGGATATATTTTCTCTATTATTCCCCCACCCCACCCTCATATTTGGATATGTTTTCTCTATTATTCCCTCACCCTCACCTTCATATTTGGAATAGTCCTAAGAATGTTAATGTTGTGTACCTTATTGCAATGAAAACATATGTAGGGGTGGGGGGATAATAGAGAAAACATATATGAGGGTGGTGTTGGAGGCAATAATAGAGAAAACATAATATGTTTTCTCTAGTATTCCTCCACTCTCACCCTCATTTATATGAATCCTAATAATGTTAATGTTGTGTACCTTATTGTAATGTTTACTATGGTTGATTGCACTCTATTGAACACAAATCTATTTGATTGAACACAAAGCTATTTGTTTCCATTTCACATAAGCTTGGATTCCTAAAAATTGGTGTATCCACTCCAAAGAGACTATTTCTAAATTCTAACATCACATATTAACTTATAAAATAATATTGCATTTAATCACCTTTAGACCATTTGATAGATCTCAAATAAATTGGCTAGCCTTGTCAATGTTGTGTACTTGTAGTGTGTAGACTAAGGTTCAATGCACTCTATTGAACACAAGTTCTTTAATAGTAGTTTAGAAACTAGTCCCTTTACAATGGTAGATCCAACCAATTGGTGTGTTCCATGCTTAATATCATTGAAGAAGATCGCTTTAATAGTTATTCACACCCAAGGACCGATAGTTTGTTTAAGGGATATGTTTTGGTTATGTACAATCATATTTGTTCCTAGATTGCTACTTCATGTTCGAAATAGAGTTGTGCATGGCGATCTAATTAAAAAAAATGGACATCTTATTATACTATGTGTTATCACATGAAGTTGGCATGGGTCATATGTAGTTGTTGTTAAGACCCAAGTCTACACCTCTACGTTGTCTCTCTCTTTTCTACATACCTTCCTATAAGTTTGTCCTCTTCTGGTTGATAAAGTCGATTTTCATTTTGTTCAATGACTTGTTTTTCCTTATTCTCTTGGATCCACAACGCTCTGAATCCTGCAATCCACCACCAACTACCACGTACCTCTCTAGCTATACATGCTAAGAACATCAAATAACATGTGAGCAATGATGAAATAAAGGAGGTAACGTTGTACCAGTTTAACATGCCTTATTATAAATTTTATGACCCTGTGGGGTTCTATATGGAATTGAACTTTCCAAAATCATTGGAGCCTGCAAATTTAATCATCTTATCATCATTTGGAGGTATTGTCACTGTTCCAAAACATGCTTTCATTCTATTGTCATACTTCCCTCACCTTTTATGGATCATTTGTAGTGAAGAGAATAATTATGTTACCAAACAGTTTGGGTGGCTATGGTGGAAGTTTGTTTTCACCTGAGCATTGTAAAAGTCAAATAGATTAGGTTCTTGTATATAAATAAGCTCGTGTCCAAGATTTTCATTTTTCAGTTTTCTTTTAGTATTTGAATAAGTGACCCCATAGCCCTAGGATAAGACACTGAAGTTATTTGTTCTTTGCAGCTCAAAAGAAGCATGCCATCCCCTATGAAGCCAATGTTATCACATGAATTTTTCATGGGTCATATGTAGTTTTTGTTAAGACCTAAGTCTACACCTATTCCATGTCTCTCTCTTTTCCGCATACCTTCCTATAATTTTTTCCTCTTCTGGTTGATAAAGTTGGTTTCCCTTTTGTTCAATGACCTGTTTTTCCTTATTGTCTTGCTTGACTGATTATTTGCACAAAGTTTTTTTGTCTTTCTTGAAGGATAAATGCATATCGTAATTTGGTTCGAATTATTGGTCATCTTGTTTTCCTTTAATTGAGATTACAACATGTTGGTCAAGTATGTTGTATGCACAGGGAAAAACCATGAGCAAAATGCAGCATTCAGAACTATCAATTTTGGGCTTGAAATATAAGCAAACAGACAGGTTCAATTTTCAACAGTGGAGATCCCATGTACAGTTCATATTAGAGGCTCTCGTGCAATCAGAGTTTCAAAGTCGCGCAAGGATTAACGACCATACACAATCCCCAAAGTGTCGAAGTCTCGAAGTCCCGAAATGACGAGCAACTGCCACGTCAACCGGGAGAAAGTTACTTCGGGATATTTCCATGATTTATATCCCGGACTCCAAACATTCTCGAAGCTCGAAGTCTTGAAGTAACGTCAGGCTGCCACATCACTTCGGGCCCTACCACTCCACGGGTGTTTTTCAACTTAGCACATGGCATTCATTTGAGGCTACCACATCAGTGTGGGCCCGTACTACTCCTGGAGTTATACAAACTCTACATGAAAAATCTCTCGAACCCCAAAGTGCTGAAAACACTTGGAACTCATCAGTTCATACATATTGCGCTCATCCCATGCCCTTTGATTCCATCATTCGCGCTTTTTCCCGGTGACACATGTCCCTTTATTTTCATGACACGTCGACGATATGACGTCGGGTCATCACGTCACTCCAAGAGTTCATCCATCCTATAGATTTTCATACTTTTCACTCAGAAGCTCTCGAACCTCGAAGATCCGGAGACACATGGTATTCATCTGACATTGACACATGGTGCTCATCTGTTGAGACACGTGGCACTCATTTCAGGGACATTTGGGTCGATCATCCGTGATTTTTCCTGTGACACGTGTCACCCTTATTTCCATGAAACATCAGCACAATGAAGTCAGGCCACCAAGTCAGATTCGGGATATCGTCCTCCGGGAGATATTCCTACTCAGCATTCAAATCTCCCGAACACCAAATTTGGTGCCATCTCTAAACATGGTTAAAAGGATTCTGGAGTTGGAAAACGGATAAACTTTATCAAGGGCACTAAAATAGCAGGGTTACCCAGATTGCAGATTGCGACAAGATCGATGGCCACACTTCATTGCGGAGACGAAACATGCTCGAACGTTAAAATCCTAGAGCAGTCCCGCAATCGAAACCATGGTATAGCTAGAGAGGTACATGGCAGTTGCTGGTGGATTGTGGGAGTCAGAGTGGTGTGGATCCAAACCGCCCTTGACAACTTCCACAATCGCGTGCTTATATAGGGGCCAATCTGAGAGCAATGCGTGGAAACAAGCTAGGTGTTAAGCCAAATCATCAAAGGAAGGTCACAAGGAGAAGAACAACGTTAACAGACTACAACCAGTCTATCACTAGAGGAAAGAATGAGGAAACTATGGAGAGGGTTCATTATGTCAAAATAACCTAGATCTCTCATTGATGAAATAATAAGTCTCATCATGATCCCAAGGAGAAATCAGTTAATGAAAGAAGGGATAGTGGTTGAACAATCGACTACTCCCTTAAATGGAAGCATGGAGGGTCTTTCTGAGGAGACAGAAAACTGTCAGCCCGAAGTACCACAGAGGGTCATTTTTCCTGCAGGCCCAGACTGACTCAAGTTACCTTCTGATAGAAGGAACAAGACATGTGGAGAATCCTAGGATATGAAGGCCAGCTCGCACTCCTAATTGTTGTCTACTATTTTGATTATAAATATATCAGATGAATGATATGAGAGGATTGAATGGTTGAGCAAAGCTCCCTTTTGTAATATTTTGACTAAACATAGTTGTTCTCTAGTTATGCATGAGACTTGAGACATTTTCATTAATAGAAGTCAGTATTCTTTCATCATCTTGTTTCCTCTTATTCTGAAATGCTCATGTTTGGATGATCCATATGAGATGTTGTGGTTGTGTTATAATGGAGGTTTGATTATAATGTTGCTATGAATGTTTTTTTAGTGTTTTAAACTTTAAGTTCAAGAATTTCCTGTGACTGAGTTTTTTTTCTCCTAGCTGCTTGAAGGCCTGATGCTTATAGAAGACCTATCCACCTTCCTCATTAATTATTCCTTCTATTCACCTTTATCCTTAAACCACTAACTGAATTTAATCAAAACCTCATTTGCTTATGCATGCTAGCCCAGATTTCTGTGTTAAAACATTCTTATGTTGAGTTTTGTCTATTTGACCTTTGATCATTAATTTACATTCAAAAACCTTTTTTATGGGTACTGGGCTTATCATCTAGCAGTCTAAGGGTGAATCTCAGTGCTAACACTATGTATGTTAATGTTCAAAACATTTTGATACTTTAAGGTTATTGCCTCTTTTGTAATGTACCTAACCATCCCTATATATTGTTGGGATGGTGAGTTAATTAATGGACATCTTACTATAAATGTTGATGTTCAAAACATTTTGATACCTCACTTCCTGTCATTCATTTAGTTAGGCTAGTATGAATGTTTTCATAAAAATATTTGAGCTTGAAGAAAGAGGTGATGCAGATTATTTCCTCTTTGTAATGTATACAACCACCCCTATACACTATTGGGATGGTAGGGTACTCCAAAATTTCTCCCACTTGTTCAATAATTTTCTCATATTTGATCATTTACCCTATTATCTCCTATTATCTACTAGGTTGAAATCCAAATATTATAGTTATAATATTTCTTACTATAGGATGCTAACATTCAAAGCATTTTGAGACCTCACTTCTTGCCATTCCTGAAGGATGGGATGAATGTTTGCATAAAAATATTTGAGCTTAAAGAAAGCCATTCCTGAAGGATGGGATGAATGTTTGCATAAAAATATTTGAGCTTAAAGAAAGAGGTGATGCAAGCTATATTTCCTCTTTGTAATGTACACTATTGGGATGGTGGGGTACTCCAAAATTTCTCCCACTTGCTTAATAATTTTCGTTGATACAATTTGATAATTTACCCACTATCTACTAGATTGAAATTAATATATTACAATTATGATAGAATTTTATTTCCAAGGATATATTTGCAAAAAAAACCTCTGAGTACTTATCCATGATTCATGGATGGTAAATAGGGTAAATCATTGTCTCGTATTGTGGAACTTAACCCTAAGAGGATCAAGAGAGTCGAACTCATGACCTCCCCAACTAAGATCACTAGATGAGATACCTCACATTTGGCTATAAATGATTAGAAAGTTCATCACAACCTTGTTTGAGTTATGAAACACATGTCCATATATTTCCAAAATGGTTCTTCCACAATATCCATTTTTTACAACATCACTCTTAAGTGTATTCCTTTGCTTTATTCATATCTTTACAATCTTAAAATATGAAAAAATGACTTATTTTAGTTATAACATTGTATTGTTACATTTTTGCTATATTATTGCTACATTTTGTAATTATATTATAAACATTTTAATTTTACCTTTATTGAAAGCAAAAACAAACTCAAACTTTGCTAATTTCTAAAGCACTTATGTTACATGTTGTTCATACTTGTTTTGAGCTTGCCTAATTTGTTACATGTTTTTCATACTTGTTTTGAGCTTGCCTAATTTGTTACATGTTTTTTTAGATCAATATCTCATCGTAATCAAATAATGTTATAGGTTTTTCATACTTGTTTTGAAGTTACCTAATTTGTTACATCTTTTTTTATCAATATCTCATCGTAACATGTTTTTCATACTTGTTTTGAGCTTGCCTAATTTGTTACATGTTTTTTAAGATCAATATCTCATCGTAATCACTTTAATAAAGCATTGGTTGTGCTTCTAAATTTTCCAACATCGTTGATATCAACTTCCCAATTTTTGTTCATGAAATATTCCACTTATTTGAGTTACTTATTAATCCCTGTCGTTTGAGCCGGGGACTATTAGAAATCAATTTTGAGTTTTAGTATTAGTTTGACACAAAAATCAAGGACTTTTCTTTGTTTTAAGATAAAGTTTTGGAAAATCATACAATTAAACTTCAAGATTTATACTATTTAGTCTAACTTTTGTTTTGGAGGTCTTATTTGGCCTCTTCCCGAGGCACACTCTAAGAATGCCTTATCTTTAAAGCACCTTCACTCACATATTTGATGAGCGATTTTTCCAAGTCAAGTAATGCTAGAATTAATTCTAGCATTACTTCCTTACATTAAATGTTATACAGTTTTTCTTTATTGTAATCAAATTTTTCCGAAATAAAAATTGACAATACTCCTTACACTTGTTTTGTTTCTCCCTCCACGTGTTTAGCTTCATGCATAACTATGCAAGATGTCCCCATAGCTATCACACCTACTATGCAAGTTGTCCCCCATAACTATCCCACCTTGATTTAGGAAGCACAAGGGAGACCTTACCTTCTCTATTTGATACGCAAGTGGATTCTGGTTTCTACCTCAGCTGCACATTTGAGTGTCATTTACCTTAGAAGCCGCAACTTTCATTTCACTCAGAAGCCGCAACTGAAGAAGAAATTGGCAACTTTGTTACTTTATTCTGAAGATTATTAATATCAAAATATTTGGCTTGCTTCATACATGTGTTGTCATACTGCATCACCTCTCCACCTTGGCTTGCTTCGTACAACATGTTGCTTAGTGCATCACCTCTCGGCTCAGCCACAAAACCATCTTCTCCACTGGAACCGTGACTAGCATCTAGTTTCCCTAATTGCAAATATTATTACATTGCAGTTGTAGATATTAGTTATGTAGAGCACACTATAATAAGAAGATTGAAATTAGAGTCGGAGTGATTACCAGCTTTCTTAGCGACATATGTCCATGTGGAACCGAGAAGAGAAGGTCGTTCTTCATGATATAATTGAAAAGTTTCTCATCTTCCTCAGGTGACCAGAGAACCGTTTTTATCTCTACTTTGGAGCATGACAATAGAATAATTGAACTAGCTGACAGTGGAAAGCAAAATGTGAGTACCTGATTTGAATGGCAAGCCAATGAAAAATCTGACATTGACGTCAAGCTACTGGGACTGGCACCATCATTGCTTTCCATCGTTGCTCACAATTCCATTGTGGGATATTTGATGATGCTCAAAAATCAATTGCAGCTCTTTCTATTGCAACTCTTTCTATTGCAAAATCTTTTGGAGTTGCAGTTGGGGTATGAAGCCAAGGAAGAGGTGAGACTCCACACTGTTAAGTCTTGTGTGAGAGGAATTATGGCCTTTCACCTTCAAGCTGCCCAAGGATTTCTTGCTACTTGAGGAGTCCCATTAGGTTTTCTTAGCATAACAAGGAGTACTTTGAAGCGATGCTTGAGGAGCCCCATTTCTTCCACGGACCAAGCAATGTTGCCTTTACTGACAAGTAAAGCAACAATAACAGATAATACTTTACAACAATAACAGATAATAATTTCTAAGAGATTGAGGATGAGCTTGCACTTTCACTAACCTTTGTAGGGGTTCCTTGACTTGGAAACTATTGGTTCTGCACTAACCTTTGCAACGATTCCTTGACTTTCCTGCTCATATACATTGAAAAACAATCCCTTAAATTCTCTTCCTTGACTTGCCTGCTCACATACATTGAAAAACAATCCCTTAAATTCTCTGTGGTAGTTCCTCTAGTTGCTTGTAGATAAAAGGTGAGAAAAAATCAATGGACAGTTTATTTTGATCTAGGTAACAAAATAACATTTACAATCCTTTGTTAATCTTTCTATGCTATGAAGTAGTTATGCAATCCACTAATTGAAAAAAAAAATTAGATCCCAGTGGTATAAGGTCTCCAACCTAATGTAAAAGAGTTGAAACCTTGGATGATTCAGTTCAATTATTCTCAATATCTACTGGAAACAGATTTTGTATTGTTCTTGCCCTATTGGCTGCTTCAGGACCTCATTACTAAGCTTATGGAGAGGCAGGTAGGCTAGCTCTCCACTGATCAATCTCTATGGGGCAAGAATTAATTACGATTATCAACGAGCAGACACCAAGCTCTCCTTAGCTGACCGAAAGAATGGATTTCTAGGCCCAGGTTGCAAAGTAGATATCAGGGACAGAAGCACAGTTAACATTGGCATACTCTCGACCTACAAAAATCCTCCATCCTGATGCAGCTAGTTGCAGCCTCCCAAAGAGTTGAACTATGTACGTCAATCTGTCATTTGTTAAAGTCGTATGCATGGACGTCAATGGATCCATGTTCAAGTTGTCCATCTGTCCTACAAGTGGACAATTGTCCAAGCAAATGTATACTTTAAACCGCTAAAACTTATACTCTAAACACATGTCACTTTATGGAATATGCGTCGACAAATGTTTACTAGTTAAGATGGCTTTTATTTATGGGGCACTCCCTCCGTCAAGTCGGAAAAAACAAAAATTGAGATGACTCACTCTGTACAAAAATTGAGATGACTCACTTTGTCAAGTTAGAAAACACAAAAATTGAGCGCTGGTGCATTTGATTTCATCCATTAAAGCATGCAAAATCATATGTGGAGAAAGAGGGAAAATAATGCAAGGTCGGACTGAAATTATTTGTAATAAGTCGACTTTTGTAAAATTCAATGCAATCTACCACTGAAGACCACACTTCATCCAAGTTTCAAAATTGGTTGAACACAAGGCATGAAATGATTATCAATGAGTAGAATTTTTTTTGGATATGATGAATATTCATGGAATTTAAAAGTTTGAAGCAAAGACAAAATCCACGTCTATTACCTTGAGAAAGTTGATAAGATACAAACCAGTCTAACAAATTGGATGCAGAATTTCTTTCGAAATTCCATATTTGGCGTAATTTTAACGAGGTCGTAATCAGGACAATTCTGAATACAGAACAAACTTCATCAAACAAAAATTCTCTCGAAACAGAACAAACTTTATCAAATAAAAATTCTCTCGAAACACGGATTCATGGTTAACGTTGAACCTGTTGATATGATCCAGAAATACAACACAAATTTTGCAATATTTGAATAGAAATGAAATTTTAACAGTACCTTTTGAGACAACTGCATGAGATGATAATTTACCATCATCTCATAATTCACACGTAAACTTCTAAATAAACTGTAGATTGCCACGAGCTCATTACCCCTTTTCATAGCCAAAAGAGCAATCTAAAAATAGAAATTCAATGCCAATAGACTTGTAAAAATAATATTCATTACTCTATAAATCGCAAACTAATCGACATCCTAAAGCTAGATGCATATTTAAACAGACTAAATAAACAAAGGGAAGTTACAAAATACTTACAATCAATAGTGATCCTAAAAAAACATGAAATATCCACCTAATGCATGATTTCCAATCAATAGTGATCCTAAAAAAACATGAAATATCCACTAATGCATTTGAAGGGAGAGGAAAAGGAAATATGGCTTGATGGTTTATCTATTTATGAATTTATTCAATTTATTCAAATGCAGAAAACTCAACAAACTCACTTCTTCTTAGTTTGACATTAGTTTTAAGGGATAATAAAGCAGTGGAGTCGTTCGTTTTCGATTTACTATATATGAACAAACCATGTCAACCGAAACAAATTCTTCATTTGTACAATAAGTGCCGCTATTTAAGAGATTAATGTAATGGACGCCATGGTGCATCTCCGTATGAGGCATCATGTCTCTGTATCTCCGTAGTTTATAGTTGCTTGGCGATGACGTGCTTGCGTAATTAAGAACAGATTTTCGCTACCATTTGTGGCAGGGACTTGCTGCCTTTTGCAGCTCCCCTTGTTTATTTTATATTATTATAGTTTTTTTTTTAAATATATAGATTTTGTTATTGATTGTTATCACTTACAAAATTTGTAAAGGTTATCATGGCTTGTTGTTGAATCTTAAACAAAATTTAGTTTTGAGTTGGCATCCACTAGTCCTTTCATTTTGTATATCGTCACATTTACCATTCATTTTTACATGTAATGATCATTTGAATAACTATATTCATGTGTTGCTTTCATTCTTTTCAAATACAAGCTTTAAAGGCTAAAAACTTCTATGTGTATCAAGCCATCTCTTTTATGTTTTAATTTATCTTGGTAATTTTCTTTGTAAATTGTTTTGTCATTCCATATGCATGGCTTAGGGTTTCTATACTTTTAAATTACAAGATAATATGTCCAATCTTATCTTGCTTCAACAACTTCTAATATTTTGTTAGATCTATTTGTATGCCTACAATTGTCTCGTATTGTATTGTTTAGTTATGTGCTTAACTCTATTTTGTATATTTTAATTTGCATACATACTTAAGGAATTCCATTTTTTTGTTCATATTTCTCTTCACTCCCTTATGAATAATATTTTTATCTTAGAAGATGAAGGTTATCACTCATTATGATATTATGTTCTTGACTTCAAATATTAATTGTAAAACATTAATAACATGAACTACATATTTTTCATATTTTTTTAAAGATTCAAAATGTTCTAATTACATACTTTATAATTTTGTATAAATGTAAATTGAAAGATAAGGAAAACATTTAACCCTCATTAATTTTTACAAGCCATTCTCTCAAATGTTAATTAAAACAATTATAAATACAATCATAGCATTTTAGTTGATGGATGTCGAGGATTGTATTGAATATTTAAATTGTAAAGCTCTTGAAATTGAATAAGTCACTTAAAAATATAATTTTTACAATTACATTACAAGTTTTACAACTACATTACATAGAGGGACTATAGCAATCGATAATTCGTTGACCTGGTATTAGTTTGTCCTTTGACTACAAATATTTGCATAATATCTAATGTTGGAACTAGGGAACAAAAAACATTGATTTTTATATAATAAAAAGTACTATATATGTCACGATCTGATTGGATAACATATTGGAGTTCTTATTGTCGGCTTCGCTATTCCCAATGTTTTATATGTTAGCATATCCAAATTTTTTGAATCATATATTTTTTTATGCATTGCTTGAAGGTGAATTAATGCTAGAATTAATTCGAATGATATGCTAGCATATGCTAGCTAAATTTATCCCAATGTATGATATGCTAGCGTATCCAAGGTTGGTCTATTTTTTTGAAAAATAAAAATAAATTTGGAATTTTGGAATTTTGATTTTGTTTATGATAATAAAGGTGAAATTTATTTTTATTTTTCATTTTTCATGTCCTTGTTCCGCGATATACATTTTGCACCCAACACTTCCATCATATACATTTTGCACCCAACAATTACGGAGTCGCGGGTTGGAGAAGTTGCGGGTTCAGATTTTTCATTTTTCATATCTAGTGTGTTCCGTGATATACATTTTGCACCCAACACTTCCGTCATATACATTTTGCACCCAACA
>SNQJ01S0057179.1:70088-83294 GCA_010110895.2 Picea sitchensis
TATATATAAAATGAATATATAGCTAATTACCACAGGACGAAACATATAATGAATATATAGCTAATTACCACAAGATGATATTCATTCTATCCCCCACCAGTGTGCCCATATTTCCTACAATGTTTTTTAGCTGTTTCTATTAAATTCTTACGGGACGTATAAAATTGCATTTTTTGCAAGGGAAATAACATCTACTGTCACCCTTTTCACCTTATTTACTTGTTTTCCTACATATAATATTTTCTGCCATTATTCTTAGTCACAAAAATAGCTTTTCTGAACCTTCGTTGTTATAGCAAGATTGTCGCAACATCACTAATTTGATAAATATTTATATATTTTATTTCGTCGCCATTTCGAAGAACGTTGACCAAGTCAATATTGACTTTGTCAAATAGTTGGGTGATTGTTTGAACAATGCAACGATAATATTTGTGTCATCGCACATGCGACAAACTCTGTGACGAGCATTGACCAAGTCAATATTGACTTTGTCAAATAGTTGGGTGACTTAGAACAAGGAAACAATAATCTTTGTATCTTCACCCATGTGACGAACTATGCAACGAAAGATAGAGGTTGTCACCTAGGTGACGAACATGGGCCGATTAAAAAAAAGAAAGATAAATTTAAATATTTATCTTCATTTTTGCAACAAAAATCCACTTTTGTTGCAAGTAGTTTATCACAAATTTTTCAATATGTAGTAGTGAGTGCGCAAGGTTTGTTTTTCAAAGAAAAGAGTGTGCACATTCCATAGTGTTGTGCACACCTGAGTAAGTGTGTATGGATTGCGCACCAAGGGAAGGGTGTAGACATTCCATATTTTTGTGTGCATCGAAGTAAGTGCACGAGGATGATCAAGTTATAATATATATATACATATACATATGGAAGTATATGTATTTGAGGTCAGAGATCCTATGTGGTTATGAGGCTGGTGAATTGGGATGAAAATAGGCCAGTGTGCCTATCCTTGTAAAATGTAGTCACACTCAAGTTAATAATAATAATATCAAATAATTTCACATAGAAAGATCATACGAAAAGAGACGGGGGATAAACTCCACCGAAAAGGGAAAAGGGGGCTCAAAGTTTAAGAGAGGGGCTAAGCCCAAGGGCTTAAGTCCAAGGGAATATTTTACTAGTATTTCTGAAAAGTGTAATTTATGGATATAAATTTATCCTAAGTTCTCGAGAGATGTGAACGAGTCATCTAGTGGCTAAAGTTGTTTCTGAAGGTGACAAGTGTCTAGTTGAAGGCATGCAATATATATTGTTGGCCTTAGTGTGTTTCGGGAGGATCAGTCTCATTCTTGGATCATTGAGACACACTTTCTTCTTGGAAGGAAGTTGTGTTTTGTTCTAACTTACTGTCTTGTAAACCCTTTCCCAGGGAAAATATGTTGGTGGTCAAAGAGGTAGGTTGTCAGGACTCTGGGAATTCTCTCCATGTGAGAGATTTGTTTTTGAAGAGGCTGTTGTCAGGCCCGTGAGAATTCTCTCCAGGTGAGAGTTTTGTTGGGTATTGTTTCTTGGTGTGTTGGGCATTAATTGGAGTGCTATGAGACTTCTTATTCGACTTGCTGTTGAAGCCTTGGAAGGGAAGTGCAGTAGCTGAAGGATTGTTGAGAAGAGAAGGGGCACACTTCCCAGGGTGGGACAAACATGTGGGGAATGAGGGGTTATAGACTAGTTGCAATAATGGGCACCTTAGATTGAGCAATTTTTTTGTTGATCAGACCTTAGCTTGGCAATAGGAGTCTTTTTCCCTCGTGGAGTTTAATCCCCAAGTATGGGGTGACATGTTGTTGAAAGTCTATGAGAAAGAAAGTCTATGGCTGGGAGGAACATCTGAGTTCTGGGCATAGTTAGTGACTTCTCATAAATACAAGTGTTCTTTATGTGCTTGTATCATTTAATCTGTGCTTAATTATCTATGTCTGATATGGTTTAATTCTTGTATGATGTTGCATATAAGTAATTATTGTAATTATGTGTAATTTTGTTCACACATGTAAGTGTGGTTATATTCAGTATTGTAAATATACATGTTGTGTATGACCGTTATTATTAGTTATTCTTGTTAATATAGCCTTCTTATATTAGTGATGAGTCTCTGAGGTGAGGTTAGACTAGCCGTGCATGCAGGAAACACTTTGTACGTGCAAGAGGCTAGATTCATCATGCACATAGGAAAGTAGTCTATGCGCACAAGGGGAACATAAATTCCGCATGTAATGTTAGAATGGTTGCATGCGCAGTAGTAATTACATGTTCATAGTGGAGTACATGCATAGTAATGTTGTGTACCAACATGATTGTGTTCATAGTTGCATTGTGTTACTTTCCTTGTTATAAGTTGTGTAAGAAGAATAAATTTTGTGTGGCGCGACCATCTTGGGGTCATACACATTACTTCAAGTATTTATGTGTAGATTAATGTTATAGAGTAGCATTGCTCAGTAGGAAACTAGGGACATTACAATTTGGTATTAGGGCGCCAAAAGTTGAGATTTGTGTTTCGTGGCCCAACTTGAGTGGCCGTGGATGTTACATTCTAGTATCAGAGCTATTGGTTCAACACTAGACTTATATGGACCAAATATCATCATGAAATTTTCATGTGCGCTAAATACTGGTACGTGATGAGAATTTGTGATACGCGAAAAATACTAGTGTGCATGTGTGCACTAGAGTTTGGGATGTTAAAATCATCCAAGGAATCATAAGAGAGGATTATGAAAAAATGGTGAGAGTTTTTATGAAGTTGTCACATGAATTCATCTAACAAATCCTATTACCTACACATTTTGCAGAATTAGCAGTGATTAGAGCAGGAAATAATCAAAACAGGAATTCATAAACATGGAAGATGCGTAGAGAACTTACAACCATGATGATGAGTTCGAGGATTTGTATGTCGATTTGGGTGTTGATGGTACAAAATCCAAAGAGGAGTGCATACAATTGGTAGAAACCATAAAGGGATTGCAAAACGATGTCCAAATCTAAAAAAATGATAATGAAAGGATTATCAAAGCCAAGGAGAAACAAGATGGCTTCAATAGAAAGTTGATGCAAAGATTGGATAGAATAGAAAAGAAAATGGACAAGAAGACAGAGTAAAGCAAGTCAAGGAGTCACATGTATCATGGTGAAAGAAGAGAAACAATAAGTGTTGATATAAAACATCATCACTCACCAAAGCATTCATTTAGGAAAGCGCACAGTAGCTCAAGTCCATCTCTTGTAAGAAAGCTTAAGAGGAGGATCGGGATGGATGAGCTACATAGAGAGATGAATAAAATCAAGCCTCTTGCCTTTGACGGTGAGCACAAGAAAGTTGAATATGTGGAGACCTAGTTGTTGGGTATGAGGAAGTACTTCCAGTTGCATAATTACTCTACACAGACAAAAGGGAGAATTTTTAGCTATCAACTAAAAGTAAAATCATCAATGTGGTGGGATTAGTTTGTGAAAGTGAAACACATTGATGAAAATAAGGTTACCTGGAAGGAATTCAATAGGTATTTCCAAATAAATACATAACCTAGAGATACTATGACACAATAATGAAGGAGTTCTTTGAACTCAAGCTTGGGAGTATGACAATAGATGAGTATGAAAGAAGATTCTTAGATGTTTTGAAATATGTCGCATTCATCAAGGATGGAAAAGTTAAAAATCAAAGGTACCTGAGTGGGTTACCCTCGTTTATTAGTGACAAGATACAATATGATGACCCTAAGACATTGGAGGAAACCATAAGACACACTAAATGTCTTTATGATTATCAAAAGGGAAGGCCAACTTTCCAAAAGACTTGTGAAGGAAAGATGAAAATCAAGGTGGAATAGAGGAAGAAGGGGACTAAGCCACCATTTTTTAGAAATACTATGCAAGGATAGCCAACTCCCAAGGAATGCATAATGACTGAGATAGTGGGGCAAAGGCCGAGGAAACAACCTATTCAATGTTGGGATTGTGGAAGAGATCATATATACAAAGATTTCCCTCAAAGAAGATAAAAAGTGAGGACTGCGTAGAGTGTACAACAGGCTATGACAGTTGAAGACATGGGAAGAAATGTGCCTATGATTTACGTATCCCTGGATAACAATCAAGGTGAGTTTCAGTCACACATGATTGAAGTGGAAGGTAAGATTAATGACCAAACCATTGCTAATTTAATTGATTCATGAGCTAGTCATACTTATCTAGATCCTAAGATGGTGGAAAGATTCCAATTTCCAAGAAATAAGCTTGAAAAATGTTGGTAAGTGTAGTTAGTTATAGGGGAAAAAAGGAAAATTAATGAGATGGTTAAGGAATTTCTAATGGACATGAATGGATTGCGCACAAAATTTGATTTGAATATCATACCTTTAGGCTTGTATGATTTCCTCATTGGTGTGGATTAGTAGGACCAACATCATGTCATTCTAGACTATTACAATAATGAATTTACTTTCTTGGATAATGAAAGAAACTTAATAATAGTTCAAGGAATTCCAAGAGAAGAAAATATCCGAGAAGTTTCAGCCTTGCAATTGAAGAAAAGTTACAGGAAGGGATGTCAAGTATTTGTAGTGCACATGGAGGAGACACCTAGGGATATAGTGTCAAACATTAAATAATGTGCAGTGTTGAAAGAATTTGAAGATGTCTTTAAAGAGATACCAAGGTTTCCACCAAAAACAATATTGACTTATCTATAAATTTGATGTCAGGAACAACTCCTGTATCCAAGACTCCTTATAGGATGAGTACTCTAGAGTTGAAGGAATTGCAGATGTAACTTGAAGAGATTTTGAAGAAGGGGTATATACACCCAAGTGTGTCACCTTGGGGTTCCCCAATACTGTTCATGAAGAAGAAGGATGGTATGATGATACTTTTTATCGACTTCAGACAGTTGAACAAAGTAATAGTAAATAACAAGTATCCTTTTCCAAGGATAGATGACCTCTTTGATTAGCTGCAAGGTGCGTAGATATTTTCAAATATTGATCTTAGATTTGGATATAATCAGTTGAGATTTAAAGATGAATACATCAACAAGACTACCTTCAGAAAAAGGTACAGACATTACGAGTTCACAGTGGTTCCTTTAGGGTTGTCAAATGTACTAGTTGTCTTCATGTGTTTGATTAATGGAGTTTTCAGAAATTACTTAGATATGTTTGTCATTGTATTTATGGATGGCATATGTATTTATTCCAAGTCTAAAGAAGAGCACAAGCATCACTTAAGGATGTTGCTACAAGTATTTAGGGAGCATCAATTGTATGTGAAGTTGAGCAAGTGCTCATTTTATTAGGGAAAGATTCATTATTTAGGTCATATCATTTCCAAGGAAGGAATAACTATGGATCCAAAAAATATAAGGGCCATTGAAGAATGGACAACACCAAAACATGTTGTAGAGGTGAGGTCCTTCATGGGACTTTCAAGTTATTACAAAAGGTTTATCGAAGGATTCTCAAAAATTGCACACCCAATTACATCCTTGCAAAAAAAAGGTGTGTAATTTGAGTGGACTTGTGATTGTGAAAGAAGTTTCCAACACCTAAAGAGTTTGTTGACCAGTTCATAAATACTAAGAATTGTTGATCCAGATGGAGACTTCATTATGTGCACGGATGCATGCAAGGAAGGGCTCGATGGAGTCCTTAGTCAGAATGGGCACACGATATGTTACAAATTGAGAAAGCTAAAATAACATGAAAGGCTCTATGGTACTCATGAATTAGAATTGGAAACCATAGTGCATGCCTTGAAGATGTGGCATAACTATCTCATGATAACAAACCATAGTGGTCTGAAATATCTGTTTGGAAAGCCAAGTTTAAAGGTTAGATAAAGCAACTGGTTAGAATTTCTTAGTGAGTATGACTTTGACATAAAGCATGTCATAGGAAAAGAGAACAAGGTGGTTGACACACTTAGTAGGAGGGTGCACAAAATGCATGCTACAACCATTAACATGTACAAATCATATTTGAGTGACAAAATTCTAGAGGTTTTCAAATCAGATCAACGCTATGTGGACATAAAGACGAATTTACAGCAAGGTATGTCGCAGTAGAAATTGGAAGGTTATGAGTTAAAATAGGATGGAATACTCATGTATAGGCGCAAAATTTGTGTGCCAAAAGTTCAGGAGTATAATTTTTTTTTGTTGCTAGATATGCACAAGGATCCTTATGCTAGACACTTAGGTTACTAGAAAACAATAACAACGGTCAAAAAGTCAATACTATTGGCTAGGCATGAAAAAGTAGGTTGTTGATTTTATTGCTAGATGCCTTGAATGTCAAAAGGTCAAGGCTGAGCATAGACATCCAACTAGTTTGATAAAACCTTTTCCCATTCCTGAGTGGAACTGAGAAGTTCTAACCATGGATTTCATTACTAATTTTCCTAGGACTGCTAAGCAACATGATTCTACTATGGTAGTGGTGGACAAGCTTACTAAAACTGGCTATTTTATTCTAGTGAAGTCAGCGTACAAGGAAACCAACATTGTTGAAATATACATGAAAGACATTGATAGGTTTCATGGTGTACCTAAGACAATTATGTCTGACAGAGATTCCGAGTTCACATCGAACTTTTGGAAAGGGATATTCAAAGGATTTGGGACAAACATGAACTTTAGCACAACATATCACCTTGAGATAGATGGAAAAATAGAGAAGGTAAATCAGGTGATAGAAGATATGGTCAATATGTGTGTGATGGATAAAACATCAAAATGGGAAGACTACCTCCACTTGGTATATTTTTCTTACAATAATGAGTATTAAGCATCTTTAAATATGAGCCCATTTGAGGCACTTTATGATAGAAAGTGCAACAAACCAGTGAGTTGGGACAACCTAGTAGACCATGCAATGGTTGGGTGAGATTTTCTTCGGGAAATGGAGGAGTAGATGGTAAATATAAGGTAGAATTTAAAGGCTACCCAAGACAGGCAAAAAAGATGCGCAAATAAATGTTGAACTCACATAGAGCTCAAAGTGGGTGACCATGTGTTTTTGAAAGTAAAATCTAGATGTAGTTCCATGAAGTTGGGAAGTTGTTCTAAGTTGGCAGCACGTTACTGTGGGCCATTTGAAATCCTAGAGAGGATTGGTCCTGTAACATATATGCTTGAATTTCCTACATCCTTGGGTATTCATAATTTTTTCCATGTATCATCACTTAAAAAGTGCATGCCTGATGCTAATCATATTATTGATTGGAATGTGATTCAGGTGGAGCCAGAATGAAATTTTTGAGTGTGATTGGTTTGCATATTGGATCATAAAATCAAGTAGCTCCATAATCGAGTCATGGAGCTAGTAAAGGTCAAATGGACCTGGTACAGTCCTGAGGATGCAACTTGGGAGTGCGAGGATGCTATGCGAGTAGAGTATCCTCATCTTTTTGAAATTTTTTGAAGTTTTGTATGTACATGTGAATATAATGCACCGAGGAAAGTGCATAAATAAGGGGGAGGGGAATGTAATGTCCCTAATGCGAACCTCATTTGTAATTGCACATATAGGCCGGTGAGCCATTGGAACCAAGTGTAAATGTAAATGTACGTATAGGCTTGTCAGTCGTTGGCAACAAATTGTGGTTTTGTGTGAATTTGTGTAGTACACAAAGTTTGTTTGTCAAAGAAAAGAGTGCACACATTCTGACACAGCCGCACCCTCGGGCACATCCGCTCACACAGGATCTTCTTTTCCTCTCGGCCCTAAGAACTCCAAGGTTCTTCTATTTCCCTATCGAGAAATATGCACCCACATATTTTCTCTCTCGACTTCCCTCTCTTGTCTTATCGGGAAATTGGAACTCGCGACTTCGCAAGTTCAATGGTCGATCACTGGACTCTCGAATCCCCGAGACCCGATGGCCAGTCAACACTGACTTTACCTTCCCCTGTCGGGACTTCTGCTCTTTCGTGGTTTTGCAACTCACGATATCAAACACTGTGATTTTCCGACTCCCGATACCCGACGTGGTGAAACTCCGATGCACACGTGTGAGTTGTCACCTTCACTCCCGTCACTTCTATCGGGATTTCGGAATTCGCGGGATCGCGAATCCTGATATCAATGGATTCAGGACTTGCCCTTTCCCGATCTCCGATATTGCGCCAACTATCCTCCACTAGCTCTTGCTGTGGCCCACACAACTCTCCCATCGGAATATCACGTTTCGCGACTCTGAACTGCAAGAATACTTTGCCTTTGAAAACCCCGATTCTCTGAACCCCAATTTCCTTGGATCTCCTGACGCGCGTCCTCAACAATGAACGGTTCTGAACTCGTCAGGATATCACTACTCGCGATATCGCAATTCTCGTTTCAACAACTTGGAGCTTTGACTCGCGAATCCCCGATACACGATATCATGTGTAGATCTGACGGTCCTTGTGACTCAGATCGACGGCTTTGCCCCTCCTGAGATTTAATCCTTCGGACGTTCCCCACTGTAACCTCTTTGCACCTCCGTAAGATCTAACGATCCTCAAAACTTCGTGAAATCTCCTCAGAGGATTTCGACCGTCCGTTCTTCCTTATGCAATCCACGAAATAAAGAAGTGTCTCTCCACGAGACTCGTTCACCTGCTCGCCAACCTGTGACACTTCCCTCAGACTTTCAGTAGCCGCTTCTTTGCATTTATCCTTCAGTGAATTCGAAGGTCTACTCCTCCTGAGATTTTCCACGACTTCAGTCTTCTTGGAAACCTCTTGCACGCACTCCTTGCAACAACCCTTCAACCTCGACTAAGTGTTGAAGTCTCTCGACTCTGTGCACTCCTGCAGCAACATTCTTTCAGTTCCTTACTCAGGTTCACAACCCTGAGGCTTTCCCTTGGCCTGCGCACTCCTTGCACGACACTGTGCCTAACTGCACTTTTGAGGAAATGAGAACAAAAGTTATCTCTAATTGAACCCGTCTGTCAACGCACTCCTTGTGGACAATTCGACTGCACTTCTTGCAGCAATCCTTTGGCTCAATTAGAGAAACAATTGAAAATCATTCACTCTTCCTTCCAGACCTCAATTCCACCATGAAATCACATACACAACATATAAAAACAAATGTATGACAGGAAGCAAACATTCATGAGCATAACATCAATACACAGAGAAACAACACAAACCATGAATTTGAATCAAAGCTTTCTTCTATTAATTCAAATGTCTGTACATGGGTGTTCTTCATACAGTTCTCTGCATGCTCTCCTGCTTACTCAATTCTATGCTCAGGGTTATGTTACAATGATACAATGAGGGTGTCTATATCCATTTTCCCTCTTGGACTCTAAAGCTATCAAATCTAAAATTAAATTCCTATCTACCAGCATTAACTATATTAAATGCCGACTATCTACTAAAGGACAAGAGCTATCCGCTCAAGGTCCATTACAATATACAAGTGCGCCTTCATAAATGGCTTCATTAAATACTTGCGCAATCAATCTCAAAGTGTTTTAAAAAATTTGGTGCTGGCTTATCCAGCTGTCCTCTGCTTCCACGCTGGCTCTCTTGATGGTGCTGGCGATGCTCCTGCATCATACTCCTCGGCTTGAAAAAATTTCATGGGCTCCTGTCCATGAGATACCACACGGTCTATCCATGCTTCTGTATCTCTGCCTCTGTCTCCCAACTGGCATCTTCTACTGGATGGCCCTTCCATTTGACCAGATACTCATAGTATTCTTTCCTCCTGGTCTTCTTACCCACTCTCTTGTCCAGTATGCATTCCATCTGCGGCTTCTCTGCAACTGGTAATTGTTCCACCCACTGGATCACTGGCTGTTCAGTTCCAGTCTCTGCTTCTCCAACTCTATACGGGTATAAGTCTGCGACATTGAATATTGGAGATATCCCAATCTCATTCGCCAACTCAATCTCATAAGCATTTTCTCCAAATTTTCTCAAGACCTTGCATGGCCCAATTTTATTCATCTTTAACTTGTTGTATGTTCCCCTCGAGAACCTTTCTTTCCTCAAATGTGCCAGAACTAGATCACCAACTTCAAACTGAAGTTGTCTCCGATGCTGATCCGCTCTATGCTTGTACTCCTGATTTGATTTCTGCAACCGCTCCTTCACCCTGCTGTGAAGTTCTTTCATCGCCTCAGAGAATTCTTCTGCACTAGCACTGCTAGTAGCAGTCTGTTCTGAATCCCTCAGTTCAGAAACTCCCCTTGGTTGTGTACCATACAAAATCTGAAATGGACTTCTGCCTGTGCTCCTGTTCACAGAGTCATTGTATGCAAACTCTGCCTGTGGTAATACATTGTCCCAACTGCTATGGTGCTCTGTCACCAAGCTTCTTAGCAAGTCTCCCAGACTCCTGTTGGTCTGCCCATCTGTCTGAGGATGATACGCTGAACTAAACATCAAATTAGTCCCCAACTTCTTCCATAAGGTCCTCCAAAAATGCCCTATGAATTTAGTGTCTCTGTCCGAGACTATGCTTTTCGGTAACGCATGAAGTCGAATGACCTCCTTGAAAAACAAGTTCGCGATATGAGTCGTATCACTGGTCTTCTAGCATGGGATGAAGTGTGCCATCTTAGAAAACCTATCCACTACCACAAAGATTGAATCAACACTTCTTTGTGTCCTTGGCAACCCCAATACAAAATCCATGCTGATCGCCTCCCATGGCCTCTCTGGTATGGGTAATGGCTGATAAAAACCTGCATTCTGCTTTCTTCCCTTCGAATGCTGGCAAACTCTACATATGTCAATGAACCTCTTGAAATCTACTCGCATCCCTGGCCAAAAATATGACTCATTCAGCTTCGCGAATGTTTTGTCATGGCCAAAATGTTCTGCCAATCCACCACTATGTTTCTCCTTCAACAGATTCTCCCTCATGGAGAATTTTGGAATACACAGTTGATTGCCTCTGAACAACAATCCTTCTTGGATCATATAGTCTATCCACGGGCTTCTGTCTCTGAGAACTGGATTCTCAGCTGCTTCATATGCTTCTGCAAAATCTGCATCACCTGCGTACATGTCCCTGAGATCATCAAAACCCAATGTTTTGACTCGAAATTCCTGCAACAACAAACACTTCCTGCTCAAAGCATTAGCCACTTTGTTAGCAGTACCCGAAATATGTTTAATCACAAAAGTGAAATTCTGCATATACTCTACCCATTTTGCATGTTTCTGATTCAACTTCTCTTGTTGAGTCACAAACTGTAATGCGCGGTTATCACTATATAAAACAAATTATTTCGGGATCAAGTAATGCCTCCACTTCTTCAACGCCTGTATTATAGCGTAGAATTCTTTATCATACGTAGAGTATTTCAGTTTCGCTTCATCCAAATTCTCACTGAAATATGCAACCGATCTGTCTTCCTGACTTAAGACCGCTCCTATGGCAAACCCGCTTGCGTCACATTTCACCTGAAATGTCTTTTGGAAATCCGGCAACACCAAAACCGGTTGTTCCGTGATCTTCCGTTTCAACAGATTGAAACTCTTCTCAGCCTCTGTTGTCTAATGAAAAGTCTTATGTCGCTTTTTCACTGTATCCATCATCGCTGCGCTGATTCCACTGAAATTCCTGATGAACTTTCGGTAGAAACTAGCTAAACCATGAAAACTTCTCACCTCGAAAACATTCTTCGGTGATGGCCAATTCTTGATCACTTCCACCTTATCCGGATCCATCCTCAACTCATTCGTCGATATAACAAAACCCAAGTAAATGAGCTCTGTCTTCATAAATGAGGACTTCTTCATGTTAATCAACAGCTTCTCCTGCTGTAGCTTCTTCATCACTATAGCCAAATGCTTCAAGTGTTCTGCCACTGATTTACTATAAATCAATATGTCATCTAAATACATAATGACGAACTTCCCGATGAACTCCCTCAGGACTTCGTTCATCAACCTCATAAAGGTACTCGGTGCATTTGTTAAGCCAAACAACATAACAAGCCATTCATACAAACCTTCGTTTGTCTTGAATGCTGTCTTCCATTCATTGCCTTCTTTCATGCGAATCTGGTGATATCCTCTTTTCAAATCTATCTTTGAAAAATACTTTGCCCCGCTCAGGCAATCCATCAGATCATCCATTCTTGGCAGAGGGAATCTGTACCTGATGGTTATTTTGTTGATCGCTCTTGAGTCAGTACACATCCTCCAACCTCCATCCTTCTTGGGACTGAGTACTGTCGGAACAACACACAGACTCAAGCTCTCCCTGACCAATAGTTTGTCCATCAAATCCTGGACCTGCTTCTTGACCTCTTCATTTTTCCGCGGCGTCAACCTGTATGCGGCTTTATTTGGAAAACTAGCTCCTGGTATGAGGTCTATATGATGACTCACACTTCTCATCGGTGGCAATGAACGAGGTAATTCGTCCACTATGATGTCAGTGAACTCTTCCAACAGTTCCTGAACCTCATCTGGTAAATCATCCACTCTTGTGCTAGTCGGAACAATCCTCGGTTTCCTGACAACAAAGAATTGTGGATCTTCTTTCTTCTTCACCTCTGTAAGAAGTTCCTTCCCACTCATGAGAAGTACTATGTTGCTTACCTCCAGGTTTACCTCCTTATCCTTTATCAGAAGCAACATATGGGTTCTTTCATTCTTCTCCAGGGTATATGTGTTCATCCTCCTGTCATGAACCGCATTTCTGTCATATTGCCATGGTCTTCCCAGCAATAGATGACATACATCCATAGGAATGACATCACATAGTACTTTATCATTATACCCTCCTATCTTGAATTCAACTAAACACTGTTTAGTGACACTTACCTGATGTCCCTTCTGTAGCCATGAAACCTTGTATGGATTTGGATGATCAGTCGTCTCCAGCTCCAGATTCTCTACCATCTCCATCGATACGAGATTATCTGTGCTACCGCTGTCCATGATAAACTTGCACACCCTATCCTTGGTCTTGCAAGATGTTCTGAAAAGTCTGGTCCTTTGAGCTGAGTCCTCCACCTCCTTCCCGGGTGTTAAGAGAACTTTACGCATCATCAATGACCTTCCGCCTTCCATATCTTCGACCTCAACATTCTGCTTTTGCGCTTCGGTGATGTGAGCTTCTCCCATGTCCTTCTTTTTCTCTGGACACTCATAAGACTTGTGCCCATTCTTTCCACATGTGAAGCATGTGATTACTCCACCTCTTCCTCTTCCTCTACCT
>SNQJ01S0057180.1:0-17436 GCA_010110895.2 Picea sitchensis
ATTGAAGATTTTTTGGATGCGTTAGCATCTGCCCCCAATGAGCCTGTTGTCTCAGATTTAAACAAGGAAGCCATTGTGGAAGAGGATCGTTCTTTCTTCCTTCATGAGATTTCCCATGATGTATTTACATTTGGGATTGAAGATAAGGATCGGGAGACCGTTCCCTTTTTACAAGATGGGGGAGTGCACGGAAAAGAGGAGGAGGAACCAGAGGAGCAACTGAGTGCACATTTCATGTTCTATCTGGAGCCAATCAATGAACATCCATTGCCTGAGATCAATGAGCTTGCATCAGTTGTCCTCCTACCTGTGCTTATCAGAGATATTCAGCCGCAGGTGGACAACTGTGTAGCACAGGCGGCTGTTTGTCGCCAATTTTCCGGGATTGGACACTCATTCTATGACCCTGTCAGCAAGTACATGGAGTGGCATTTCCCCTATGCCTTGGAGCCACCCTATTTCATCTCAACTCCAGCCTGTAAGGAGGAGTTGAAGAGTGTAATTGTTATGCTATCACAGTTACACCATCTGCTGATGATCATTGACAGAAGGAAGGAGCTTCTATCCAGGAAGATGCTTGAATGGCTATGGTGGAAATCTGCTTTCACCTAGCCCCATGTAAAGTGTTTTATTAGTTTAGGATTGTATATAAATAAGCTCCTTTGAGCATGTATCCTTATTTTGTTGCTTTTATTTTTTCAGCTTGTATTTTCTGTAGCGGGATGTTTTGATCCTGACTCCATAGCCCAACAGCAAGGCACTGAAGCTGCAGAATGAGTTCTTAGAGCATCACAGGGATGACTATATCCCCCATGGAGCCTAATGTTAGTGACATTTCTTGTCTTAGGCCTAAGAGCATCCAGGTCTGCAAATTGCATGAAGAACGCCCAAGCGTAGCACGTAAAACCCCATTTCAGGCTAAAAATCAAGTGAGCGGGCGAAATTATGTTGTCAACGACCCAGATTCATCCATAGGAGCAGATCGACGGTCGACGGGAAATCACGGTTAGTGGAGTTGCGCCAGGATTAGCGCGATGGGTAGCGTTTATATACATTCATGAAGGATCTCAGCCATCAATCCAAAAGGACACGTGTTGCGCGATCATGTCATGTCGGCATTTGGGGATTCGAGGGGTAAGCGCTTCTCATCATTTTACATCTCGAAACCCCGAACCCCGAAATGCCGATAAGCGCCCTTCAAAGCCGAGCCCACGGTCCTAGCGCCATGTCACGTCAAGCGAGCCTGATAATGGAGGCAGACCTCTTCTAACATCTGTCCATCTCCCCTCTCTCTATCCATAGGGTCCCTCGTAGCAGTCCAGCGAAGCAGCATCCAAAGAGAGACCGTCCAACTGATCCAGGTGGCACCATTAGGAGACCTCCACGTCCTAGAAGGCAGAGGTGACCGAGGCTGTCCCTAGTCCCAAGAAAGCAGTTATTGTGGTTGTTGCTGGTGGTTGAGCATCATCTCCACCATAAAAAGAAAGTCCAGCAAAGGACTCAAGATGGTCAATTCATCTGCAGTAGGACAGTCCGAAATCTGATAGCGTTTGTCTTGCGTGCACGATCGTCCAGAGTCTGCATGTGTAGACTGTCGGAAGACATCCAGACGCAATGTTTTAATTGCAGTGTCTCGTTTTCGATGCTGTGTTTTGTTTTGAGTATATGTAGTCATTATCTCCATTTTTGCAAGCATCGATGGTAGAGTGAGGCTCCTGATTGTAATGTTTTAACATATGCTCTAGTTTTCTCGTTATGCATCTGTATGTAAGATTTCTGGTTTTATGAAAGATAGTTTCCCTGTTTCATCTAGTTTTCATCTCATATCGAGGGAGTTCATGATTGACTGATTCACATGAATTATTGCAATTGTGTTATGATAAAGGTTTTATTGTGACACTATTGTATTCCCTGGTATTCTACATTTGAATGTAAGATGATCTCGCGTTTAAATGCATACTCCTACAGTCTGCTAGAAACCTGATGTTGACAATAGACCTTTGCATCTCTCTGATATAAGTCTTCCCCCTCTACTCACCCTTACTACAACTCACTATATGAATTATGTCCAAGACCTCACCTACCCATGCGTGCCGGGACTAGTTTTGGAGTCGAAACAATATCGTCTGAGTTTACTTCCATTCAATCACCTTCTCCATACACAAACCGTGACATAAACTGATGGGCGTCGGGCTCTTCTCCTACTGCAATCAAGGAGTGACTTCCGTCGCCAACACAAAGCATCTGTTGATATTTTTCCTAGTTTGTCTCAATAGTTAGCCAATTTTATGGCCACGGGCCCCCCCTCAATGCACTATCGAAGAAATCCCATGCCCCGTGTTCAAATAACATCTTGCATCCTGTTATCCCTGATATCTAGGGATAACTAGGAGATCATGTCTCGAGGCCCACATGGTCCTAGACATGGAGTACCGAGAGCGGGATTGACTTGAGCATGGCCCTGGAGGGCCCATCTCTCTTCTTCTTCATCAGATTTGTCCTGTCAGTAGTAGAAGTTTCCATCACCTCCGACCTAGGCTTGCATCTGAGAGGACTCTTGCTCCATGAGGTAATTGGTCTGAGGTATCATGGTATGTGTCATATTTTATTGTTATAACTTTCTTATATATGCATTAGGTTCCTTTCATTTCTGATGACTGCTTGGATCTTACACTAATCCACTTGACCATTGTTGGGGTGATTGATTGTGTAACTTAGCAAGTTGATATTCATGGATTTTGGTTAGCCACCAAGGGGGATTTGCAGAGCCATCGTCCGCTCCCACCATCTTATCATATTTACATCTTATACCCCGCTCATCCATCCCATTCCCCTAGTCTGGCCATTAGGATGACCTTTTCCCATTCCCCTTAGTCCTGCCATTAGGGATGACCCTTTCGTGGTTACACTTATCTCAGGGTAGAAGGGGCTAAAGGCCTAGGATGTAAAAGCAGTTGGTAAAGATAAAAGCTATAGGAAATAAAACCCAGAGATGTTTCACCTGATCCCCCGAAGGCAACAAAAAGGCCTCTCGATAAGAAAAATAAGGGAACCTAAGAAAAATAATAATAAAAAACAAGACTTAACCAAGAGGGGATGGGGGTCTCATCACGAGCCACTCCATTATGTTCATAGGTATTTAGCAGCATGACATTGCCACTATCCTCGGGTCACCAAGCTGTATAAAGGACCTTTGGTTGCATGGGCTAAAGGAAAAGGGGGTCCTTACCACGAGCTAACCTTGCATTTCATTTCTACTAAGATACCAGCAGACCACATACTCGCCACCAAGCCAAGGCAGTTTCTTCTGGTCAGACCTTGAAGTGAAAGAGAAAGAAAAGCAATAAAGGAAAAATGAGGTACAAAGGGCTTGCAAAAATGCATCCATGACAAGTAAAACTCGCCTACAAAAGGAACCCACAGACAACACTGGTCTTACTATGACTAGACATCCCTTAAAAAACATATCACCTCATTAAACATGGTTTGAATGATATTTTGAGGAAACTTTTCCATCTCTTGTGGGTATTATTCAATAGGTTATTCCGTTGGTTTTCATCAGCTTTGTATAGTAGATCCCAGGTAATATCTTTGAGCTTTAGGATGATGTGTTAGGGATTTCATGCATATTTGATAACTTTAATAATGAAACATGATTTACATTTCCTATGATCTCTAGGGGACTACGAGCCCATGGAGGGCTTTAGTCTCTCGATGCGTGACCATACCCATGGACAAAAATTGCAGGACTCCGTACACATGGGAGATGATTAGCCCGACCTCCATGTAATGGGTGAGCCCATCGATGGTTGGCCGGGATGGAAGAGGCAGACAATGCCATGATGAGCCCTTTGCATGAGGGGAAGATGTATAGACGCCTCACCAGACACTATGGCGTAGATTTGACCTAGGGGGGACTTCAACCCCTGTTGCATGGGATGATGGCTTTGATGGACAGATGCCACCCATGGCAGGCTGGACAATTTATGGAACATGTGGCAGCGTGTTGGGCTTATTTCGCACATGGTAAGTTGCGTGATCTCCGTAGGGGCCAACGCTTTGCCTTCCTCGATGTTGATGATGTGTCTCTAAAGGCCAATGTCTCCTCGAGGGGCCCCGACCGCCTCCCTTTAGCCCATTCTTTGACATTTTAGCATTTATACGACAAATAATGGAATATTGTTGGCACAGCCCTTGTCGAATCTTTAATGACCCATTTTGTAAATTAAGGTCATTTGATGATATATATTGAGGGCATTGCTTCCCTATCTTTGAACATAACATAACTTGCTCTTGTGAGAGTGATACTTTTTAGTCTTTTGTCTCTTGCTATTGGCTCTGAGTTGAGGCGCCACACTTGGAAGGATTATCTTGGCATGCATATATGTTTTACTACTAAAGGTGTTACAACTAGGGTTTGATAAGCTCATCTTGATTTGTAAGTGTTTTCTCATGCAAAACTTCTCTTCATTGAATGGTTGTAGTTTTAAAATTTTACATGCATGGTTACATTGTTATTTTATGCTTAATCATTGAAACCCTGTGGAGCAAGCACAATAAGTAGGTCCCCCGTTTCATGTCCCATGATAAAGACTTATTTAGCTATTTGATTAAGAAGAACATAGCCTAGCCGAAGCTACACTAGTTCCTCTTTTCTGAGTTAGTTTGAAACATAAATTGAAGAAAGAAGACGCCCCAGGCCTAATTAATTTTACACCTAGGGTTTGGACTTCAGGGGTTTGGAAAAGCCTGCCCCCTGAAACAACACTCTCTTTCAGCCATAGGATTTATGTTTTATAGCTAGCCGCTTTTTCCAAAGAGAGTCTTAAGGGAAAGAGGGAGGAGCGAGGCCTGGGGCTTTAGCTACACCGGAATGAGCCTCCTCCCTAGGGTTTTGATTTGGTGGTCTCCGCCATTGCAACACCATTAAACCTAACTCTCCCGTCCTTAGGGTTTAGACTAGTGCCTTATGGTAAATGGAGTCAAGGAGTATACTCCTTGACTCCATTTACCCTAAGGCACTAGTCTAAGAATGCAACGTTGGGCCTTTTGTGTTAAAACAACCCCTACCTAACGCCAAATTGAGAACCCTAACTAACCCTAGAAATCTACTTTTCAACCCTAACGTCTTACTAACCCTTATTTTGATGATGACGTCATGCCCTATTTGAACTTTTGATTGGTATACAAGTTGTGGCTAGGTCATCCTTGATAGCCATAGAAGTGTAAGAACATTTTCATTGGTTTAGTTTGCAAAACGCCCACTTCCTTGCCTAATTTAACTAACCTAGAAACTATAATGACGCCAACTCTTTAGCATAGTGACAACAACAATATTTATTTATGAGCACATTTATTGCGTTGGGATATAATAAAGATTGATTTTATACATTGAATGCATCATTTGTATTTATTGAAGAAGTACATTATAAACTATAAGATTTAATTGTAATCATTGACTTCGCCAATAATTACATTTATTATTGCTCATATGTATTAAAGATAGTCATTAACAATTTCAAGTACTAAATCCACCGTTTGCACTTTTTAGTTTTATCATTGCCTTGTCTCAAGTAAAACAGGTGCCCTTTTTAGTGGAATATCTTCTCCTTGACTATCCTTTTGTGTAACTGTGAAGGGAAAGCTTACCTTTAAACTTTTGAGTCTTAAAACCTTGATCCTTTCCCCATCCAAAACCCTACATTACTAGGGACGCCTCCCTTGGGATTAGCTTTTCACCCTAAATAGAAAGAGATCCCCATTGAGGTGACAAGTGGTGGGGAAGCTCATGTTACTGCCAGCTTGAGTCTTACTTCCAAGCTCCTAAGCCTGTCCTACAAACCGAGCGATAACACATCCAAAAGTCCTATTATCTACAATTCAACCCTGTGACTCCCTCGAACTTGCAAGTATCACTCTTTATCAAACTCACAAATTTTATATCCATCTATATTGACATCAATGAAGTCCGACCGGTTAACTTTCGCTTCCTTAGCTACATGGCGGCTAATGCAGTTCCCCGAAAGTAATGCATTATCAAACTCTCATTTCCCATTTTTCGAGTATACATATTCCATCCAAGACTTGGGTGATCTTGCTACTCCACCAATGTACTCCCAGGTTTAAAAAAGTATCAAAGCATCTTTAATTCTCCTCCATGGCCACCACATTTTCTCCTTCCCAATACACATTAATTATAGTTTCCATCAAGATAGTTCACCATGTGATGTTCAAAAAATATTGCATTTAATAAGTGGAAAGCTTCCGAGGTATTATCCCATTAAAATGAATTTATGGGAGAATATTATGGAATCATATTTTTTTTTCTTATTTTTAAAAAAAAAAAAAAAAAAAAATGATGGTTGTTTTGTTTTTTCTAAGACGCCATCTTAGAAAGAATTGAAGATTGTGTCACCTCCACATCTAAGCAAAGGTGTTCACATGATGTTTATCTTTAGTATTGTGTACATAATTTTTGAACCTTATAGGTTTTCATATTTGAGGCTCTGCTTGCATATGAAAATGTTGCTCCACCATTCCAATTTGAACATAGTTTTCATTTGGGCCATAGAGAATAGTAATAAAATAAGATAATATGAATTTTTTAAAAGTAAATATTAACAAATTATCTCCTGACTTGAACCTGCTTTTGTCAAAATCTAGGTATATTACACAGCTGTCAATTTTTTCCCCTTTTTTCAATAGTTTCTCGATTTCCTTGCTATCTTTGCACGCTTCCCAATGCAAATTGATGACGCTTTTATTATCTTTGGAAAGATTGGCATTAAAAGGCTTAAAAGGTTGAGGACATCTTCCATTAAACACATTGAACCAAGATTTAACAGAGATTGTATTATGACAAGTTAGAAGGCCCATTTTAAATACAATGAGGAGAAAAAGGGAAGGTTTCATCACCTTAAGGGTCAGAACTCAACAACATGTCTATGGATATACCCTGAATATTTTAAAATGAGGACCAACGTTTTTAGTGGTCCATATCTTATGACTACAACTTGTCCACTTATTCCCATATGAAAGTTATCTCGAATCTAAAATTGCAACAACACATTGTATCCCCAACTTTTTTTTACTTTAAGGACTTGTCACGCATATGACGATAACTATTCCAAAAACCAACGACCACTAGATGGGCCACCATTTCCAAATCTCCCTATAGCCTAAAAGTATTTCGAAATATGTTAACACTTCCCAAACCAACGCTTACTTTCAAGGGTGATAATTGCAAACAGTTCTTAAAGAGGCATGGTAATGAATTGGAGCTCTTGTCGAAGTTATTACAGAACCCAGCGGGAGATCCCCGGGACATAGCCATATTACAGTTTAGTGCATTTAAAAACCCTTTTCAGCAAATTGCATGGCTTTTCACGAGGACAATGAGAGAAGAAAGTGCAACCGACATCTCTAGGATGATTTTGTATATTTTATGTTTTACGGTCAAGCAACAAACCATCTTCCATTGTCACAAGTTGATTTCCATTCAAAACCCTTCCCGGTTATTGCATGAGGTAAAATAAATCTTTATGCCATCTTATTTAATTTTTGTCATGCCAAATTGCTATCCATTTCCTCGACTATCTATGTGTAGGAATTTCAACTCTGAATTTGACCCAAGAATATCTCGGGTACGTAAATTATGGAGACAAAACGCTTGCCAACAATTCTATAAGGTCTTTTGTTTTTTGTTCTTTGAAGAATTGATATTTGGAAGGTATTTTCCTCGGTTTTTTGACCAATCGACAATCTTCCTGGATAGGGGCACAGTAGAAGAAATGGATAATTGTAATGTTATAAGTATTTTCGGGTCTAAACAAAATCCTTTCTTCCTTCCATGTTACATATCTTGTACAATGTTTTTTGTTTGAATAAGGGAGTTACATGTCAAGTTGCATTTTCTCCATGAAAAAGGAAAGGACAATTCATCTCTATTCCTTGGAAAGTATGGGATTTGATGGTCACGAACCACTTCAACATTTCTTTCACCGACACTATCCTGAATGAACTCTGAACTAGTACCAATGATTCACACAAGTAGAACTAAAAAGACCCGGGTGAAAAAGTGCCCAATCCTCGACCGCCACAACCAAGACCAAAACATCTCATGGCGCATTCAAACGAAGCTACCCAAGTGATAAAGTCACATACAGTTTTTTAGGTAGAGGAAGAGATAAGAAACCTCCCTCTTATAAAATTGAAAGTTGTCACAAGCTTCCCACCCAAGAAAAAACTAAAAACAATAGTCCAAGAACATGAGGGACTGAGGGGAGAAATTTATATCCATGATCTCTCCCTCGAAGATATGGAACTAGAAATTGACATTGAAAAAATGTTCCAAGACGACAATCACTTAGACAACACTGCTCCTCACAATCATGGGATGGAAATACTTGGCATAGATACAATGGAAAAAGAAGAGTCTTTTTCATTTCAAAGTGTTGTTTTTGACAAATTAATCAAACCAATTGATTATTGAAAAACAAAGATGTAAAGAATAATAAAGGGACATCTTGTTTAGATTTCAACCTACACAACATGCGCCCTTCCCAAATATCCAAGATGCAATCGAGCAACTGGATATGATCTAGACAACTCTATTAGCGACATTGAAACAGAAAACGTCATGTTAAAGAAGCAAATCAAAGAATTGAGGCAACTCTATTGCCTCTTCCACTATTTTCTACTTGTTTGGCAATGGTTGGGTCCACCACACTTGAGCCAAAGTTAAAAGGATCAACAAGTTCTCACATCAGCCCGAGGTTATGTGGAAAAAAATATAAACAAAAGAATGGAATTAATAACAAAATCTTGGGAGATGTTAAAGAATATGTTCTCTTTTGGAACAAGAGCACACGCTTTTCATGAGTACCTGGAAGAAGATCTCAAGAATGAGCAAGGTTTTTATCTCGACAGTTTTACCATTTGGTGTTGAATTTAATTTCCAGATGATTGGAATTTACACGTAATACATGAGGATCTCCTTCCTAGACTTAATAGACCATCTAAACACATGTCGGAAAGAAAAGGTAAAGAACCTCGGATTAGTATCATTCAAGAATGTATCCAGACCATATCTAAAAGAGACATACTATTCAAGAAGCTAATCCAGTGATCCGTGGATATCGACACACCCACTTCCAACTCCGCCCAAAACATGTTTCGCAATTTTGGTAATTCTATCATTTTTAGCTTTTTCGGTCCCGAATCCTGTGGCCATTTTGAGACCCTAAACGATGTTTTTAGATAAGTTGTTCAAGAAATTAGCATCTACAATGCTATTTTGTCTCGAAAGTATCAAGTGTGCCTTAGACATCTTCCAACGAGCTATCATACTAAAACAAAGATTGTATGTAAAGTTACGACTCAGAAGTTGATGCACCAACTTACCCAAACGGGCCCATGACTTTTTGGCTTCATCTCCTGTGGTTAGGTTTTGATGTCTAGGGATTTTGGCATTCCCGCTTATTGTAAAAAAGGCCTTCAGCCTCATTGTAATCATATTCTGCGAATGCGAAAGTAGCCATCACATCTCTTCTCGTAGATAAGTCGCCACCATTCTAGCGAGTCTTTCATTCTGTTTTTTTACAGTCTCTGTGCATTTATTCCATTAATAGAAATAGTGTATTATCAGATTCTGCGGTTTATGGTTGCATCTCATATATTTATGTTATAATATTGGATATCTGGGATATCTCTGCATTTCTTTATTATATTCCACTCTCATTTCAGGCCAAAAATAACCATACTGGTAATGAGCAGCCACCTTGATCGCTTTTTTCAATGCATGTCCCCATGAGGTCCGGTGAGCAAGTTAGTTGTGTCTCGAGCTTGTCTCCTTTGAAGACAATCTCTCTCGCACACCCAAGAAACCCTCAACGATAGAAGAAAAGAAAATCAATGGAGCGACGCATCCTATCAATAAGTTGCCGAGCAAGCTCTCGACAGGGATCTAAAATGATGGAGAATTTTGCTCATATCCTTAAACGTCACATAGTATCGTACACCTTCATCATATGGCCCACTTTTGAGGAACCTTTCAAGGTGGCCAAGTTAATTTTGATATTCTCAGATTTGAAGGACAGAGGATGCGGCTCTAGAAATGGTTAACTCCTCATGAAGGTTATTTCTAGTTCACAATTTTTTCTGACAAAAGAAAGATCACCTTTGCACTCCTTAAAGCTCCTCATGTCAAACATTGGTGGGAAACTTACTGGAGCAAATTTCCGCTGCAGGAGTCTCGAATATATGTATGGATCCCACTTGGGATTTTTTGTGGATAAGGTAAAGGAACAATATTTCCTATTGGAAACTATGAGAACCAAGAGCATGAGATGGAAACACACCGCGGCAGAGGGGCCAAGAAGTTACAGGTTTAACCAATACCTTCCATACCTTTGCTCACCAAGCTGGGTATCAAAGACTCAGAGTGACATTTGGTGCTCAAGGTATGAAATATATTTGTGGTCCATTTGGTATACATCCATACCGAAATGGATTTTCTAGACAACTCATCACATGGTGTCAGCTTTATCAATATCCCGTTAAAATTGAGCAGTAAAATTAAGCACCGTAAAAAATCGGATTTTGTTTCAGAAATCCAAAAATAAATCCAAAGGCGACAAAGATTAATTTCTAATAAAACAAAATTAAAATCCACATGAAATAAGGGTCACGGAAGACAAAGAAGGACACTGAAAATGGTGCAATTTCCACAAGCCCCTCGGTACAACATTCATGAATGTCTCTCAAAACAATCATTGGTGGCCAGATCAAAGACAAAGAGTCAACCCCTGATTCAGAACCTGATTCTAAAAATAACAGAAGGATGCATCATTGATGCAAAACCCCATCGCTATTGTCACATCGCATAATTCAAATCCGTAGAACCAAAATATCCTGAAGAGGGGAGCACCTTTTCATTCACGATGTGGGTGAAGGGGGACCCCATTGCATTTTATTGTTGATAGTAAGCCGTAAGAACCTCCTCATTCACAGGTCGCCAAACGCTTGATTGTCAACAACACCACAATTCAGAAGCCATACAAAATCAGTGGCTTCGCAAGGACAAGATCTCCTCGTGGTCAACCAACAATGTCGCATTGTCATACAAAGATCCAAACCTTCAAGGACAGGTATTATGATGCTTCCCCAACGATGTTTCATAGATACTCTTGGGCCAGCCATATGTGGAAACGCCATGCTATATATATGAGTCTAGACCTCAGAGTGTCATTATTTAATTGGGGGTCATCTCTACAGGATACTCGAGGTAGTCCAACCATCAGCCCCACCTAAAAAGTGTCGCAGCATAGTATCTCATACTACAAAAATTCATCTTATCCACAATCCGTTCAAAGGGTGAACAAAAGGATACCACAAACACTACCATGTACCGCCCAAGTAACTCCTTCTATCCACCGGTTGTGTCGACAAGGTTGCAAATAATGTACAAATATTCCCTTCTTCACACGTCATCTCATGTAGCCAAATACAGTGTCCAAACCTTCCCAGCTGTGTTCGTGGACGCACCTTCAACAAAACCAAGTAACACATTAGCCCAACAAGACAAGTAACTCACCAAGATTCAGATTCAACACCGCCTGGAAATCAATGCAATGGAGACCATTTTCCTTCCTATGAGGGAGGATTGATCCAGTGGATATTGGTATACCCACCTTTTCCAACTGGGTCAAAACATGTTTCCGTAATTTTGCTAATTTACTATTTTTAGCAGTCTTTGGGTCCTCAACTTGTGGGCCATTTTTGAGGCCCTAAACGATGTTTTTTGGGTATGTTTCTATCGCAAAATAACTTCCAACGTTGCTATTTTTTCTTTAGCGTTGTAGGCCTCAGATAGATCTTTCCAATTCCAGCTATCACACCTAAAACGGCATTCTAGAGGTAAAAGTTGGTCATCCTGTGGAAGTTGATGCACCAACTTACCCAAATGGGGGGCCCACATGAATTTTGACGCCTAATTCCTGTGTGGTTAGGTTTTGGATGTCTAGGATTTTGGCGCATTCTCCTATTGTAAAAGGCCTTTGAGCCCTCATTGTAATCCTCATCTTCCTATTAACGTAGTAGCCATCACATCTCTTTCTAAGATGTTTCACCAATTAGTTTAGCCTTTCACTTTGTATTTTTTACAGTATTTGTACATTTCTTCCATTAATAGAAATAGTGTATTACTGTATCTCTGTGTTTATGGTTGCATCTCTGATATATTTATGTTATATTATTGGATATCTGCAATATCTCTGTGCATTTCTTTATTATATCTCCGCTCTCATTTCGTGTTGAAAATAATCCAGATCACTGAGATAGATCTATCTGACAACACCAATGAAGTCCAGGACCCGAAATTGATATTAAACTTGTTGTTTTTAACCAAGCAAGCATTTTATGATCAAGTTCATATCTATAAAACACTTTCATTTGAAAATTTCTATGACATTCTTGAATATGGTGAGGATGACGTGAAAACTTGGCTAGTCGGTTATGCAATTAGAAACAAAAATATTCAATAAGCATTGCACAACTTGTATATTGATCTAAGGGATTTGGAAAGTGAATTCTTCAATATATAAATTCGACATGAAATGAACGTGGCGCCCATGAGGAGCTACATCGAAGAATGGTTGAAAAAGGCTATTGAACAAATTACCAATGAAGGTCAAAGCCGAGGAAATCCATAAAAGGACATCGATGAAGAAATGACAAGGCATGGGACACCATCATTTTAAGTTGTTACTGATTACATTCTTCTGTATTCATCCACTTATTCTAACAAAGCTTTAACCCAGATCTAACAATTTTCTCTTTCTTCTTGCCACGTTTTGTTGTTTTCCATCGTCAACTTTATTCTTTATACAAACTTAATTCTTGTACATCTTTGCTTAATAGTTCACGACAGTCCCAATTAGAGTCATTCTGGAAAACACATTTTTTTTCACATAATATGTACTGAACTATAGTTTTTTTTACAAATTCGAAGACAACTTTTTTTGGGAAATATTCTCAAATGTATTTTGTGACCCAGTTTATCTAAATATAAATATTTGGGGTTGTTCTATGCTGATATTCAATGCTTGGTGTTGTTATTTGGAATTTTTATTTCTTCGTAAAATTAACTCATTTCATTGTACATGTTCCTATTCTATATTGTGCATGTATTGCAACTTCCTATATTTCAGAATATTCTTTGATATACAAAATGTAAATTCATATATTTTTTTCTTTCTTCCTTGTAGGTTTGAGAAAAAAAAATCGAGCCCAAAACACCATTCAAATTCGAACATGGTTTACATTTGGACCAAAAATAATCTAGTAAGATACATTTTAAATAAACATAAACAAAATCCCTTTAAACTTGAACCTAACTTTCTCGGGATCCTGGATTGTCCGAAGGTTGATCGGTTAGTGGACTGTCAAATCCTCATTTCCATCTATATCTTCACATCAAGAACTTGACCGGCGACTGTCCCTTTAAACACTTGGCCAAATATCTTACCATGGCATCCCAACTTAGCGGCATCACATTCTTATCGGTTGTGTTCCATTATATACATATTGCACCTAACACTTCCATCATATACATTTTTCACCCAACAATTCCATGATAAAAGATAAGTATAGAAGACGAAAAAGAAGGGTTAATATATTGACATCTGTGATAGATATCCCATTTGCTCACAATATCTTTTCTTCATGTTTCTGGAGAAGTTATATACTTATCGCATATACTTGGAAAGGAGTGCGAAGGTGGTGGGAATGGAAATAACTGTGGAAAGCGGTCAGACGAGCTTCAAAATAGGGTGGCAAGGGTTCCCGAGGAGACGTAAGGCCCCGACTGTCAAATTGTATATATCGAAACATTTCAATGCAAAATGTGTAACATGAAGAAGGTGTTCTTTCCATCGTTAATTCAAATTCATTTTGCTTTCACTAGTGACAACTCAGTTCACAACTTTTCTTATTGGAATAAAAAGAAAATAACGTATTCAACAATGATTTACGGGAGACCGACTGACCCCCGGGTTGGGGATTGTTTCGATATCATCACATCATGAGCCTGACCAGCCACAGTTCCTTTCAACACTTAGCCAATTATCTCTCCGCAGGGTCACGACTTTGCGCTATCGAATTTTTATGCCCCCTGTTTCGTGATATACGTATTCAACAAAAAATTATAGGAGTCTGAATGACCCATGGGTTGAAACTATTATAAATCTTTAACCTAAAACTTCCATCATCTACAAGTGTGTTATACATCCTCCATCCAAAACTTCCATACTCTACAATTCATCGTGACTTAGCATTATCGATTTCTTAGGCCCCCCTATTTTGTGATATACATGTTGCACATAACACTTCCGTGATATAAATTTTGCACCAAGCACTTGCGTCACTTACAATTCGACCCAGGTTATAGAGCCCGCCTACCTGGGAATCTGCGATCTGAAAAGTGGCTAGGCATCAAATGGATAGCAGTCGGTCGGAGTCATGATATAAAAGCACAAAACACCATTCAAATTCGATCACAAATAATCTAGTAAGCTAAATTAATATGGATACATTTTAAATAAACATAAACAAATCCCTTTAAACTTGAACCTGACTTTCTCGAGCTCCTAGATTGTCTATGGGTTGATCAGTTAGCAGAATGTCAAATCCTCATTTCCATCTATATCTTCACATCAGGAACCCGACCGACGACTGCCCCTTTCAATACTTGGAAAAAAATCTCACTGCGGTGTCCCAACTTAGCGCTATCACATTCTTATCCCACGTGTTCCATTATATACATCTTGCACCCAACACTTTCGTGATATACATTTTGCACCCAACACTTTCATGATATACATTTTTCACCCAACAATTTCGTGATAAAAGATAAAGTATAGAAGACGTAAAAGAAGGGTAAATATATTCACATCTGTGATAGATATCCCATTTTTTGGCAAGATCTTTTCTGCATGTTTCTGGAGAAGTTATATACTTATTGCATATACTTGGAAAGAAGTGAGAAGGTGGAAGGCACAAAAATACCCATGGAAAGCGGTCATATGAGCTTCAAAATAGGGTGGCAAGGGTTCTCGAGGACACATAAGGCCCCGACTGTCGAATTGTATATATAAGAACGTTTCAGTGCAAAATGTGTAACACGAAGAGGGTGTTCCTGCCATGATCAATTCAAATTCATTCTACGTTCACTAGTGACAAATCAGTGCACAACTTTGCTTATTGGCATTAACAAGCAAATAACATATTCAACAACGATTTGCGAGAGCCTGATCGACCCCCAAGTTGGGGATTGGTCCTATATCGTCACATCATGAGCACGACCGACCACAGTTCCTTTCAACACTTAGCCAATTATCTCTCCATGGGGTTGCGACTTAGAGCTATTGAATTTTATGCCCTCTGTTCCATGATATACGTATTCAAAAATGATTTACGAAAGTTTGACCAAACCCTGGGTTGGTGCTATTATAAATCTTGCACCCAAAACTTCTGTCATCTACAAGTGTGTGATATACATCTTGCACCCAAAACTTTCGTACTCTACAATTAGTTGTGGCTTAGTGCTATCGATTTCTTATGCCCCCATGTTCCGTGATATACATGTTTCACACAAAACTTCTGTGATATAAAGTTTTCACCAAACATTTGTGCCATTTACAATTCGAACATGGTTATAGAACCCGCCTACCCAAGAATCCATGATCTGAAAAGTGGCTAGGCATCGAATGGCTAGTGACCTGTCGAAGTCATGGTATAAAATCACGAGTGAAAATGTGAATGGGTATGCCCACCAATGTGCATTGGGACATTTTCAGAAAAATGGCTAAGTAACGAGAAAGAGAGAGTAGAGTGGAAAAACAAACGGGAATTTTGTTGAGTATAGAAGAGGGAAAAGAAGGTCCAATATATTCAAATCTGCAATTGATAATCCATTTCCTATCAAGATCTTTTCCGTATGTTTCAACTGCGGAAATTAGTCGAGCGAGCTTCAAAATAGGGTGAAAAGGTTCCCGAGGAGACGTAAGGCCCCGCCTGTCAAATTGTATATATCGGAACATTTCAGTGCAAAATGTGTAACACGAAGAGGGTATTCATGCCATCTTCAATTCAAATTCATTCTTCTTTTACTGGAGACAAATCAGTGCACATGTTCGCTTATTGGCATTAACAACCAAAAAACGTATTCAACAATGATTTATGGGAGCCCAACCGATCCCCGAGTTGGCGCTATTATAGATCTTGCACCCAAAACTTGCGCCATCTACAGTTCTGCCATATACATCTTGCACCCAAAAATTACGTGGTCTACAATTCATCCACATATTGGAACATGGTTTGCATTTCAACCACAAATAATCTATTAAGATACATTAATATAAATACAATTTAAATAAATATATTTAAACTTGAACCTGACTTTTTTCAAACTCGTTGATTGATCCTATATCATCACATCATGAGCCCGACCGACCGCAGTTCCTTTCAACACTTAGCCAATTATCTCTCCGTGGGGTCGCGACTTAATGCTATCAAATTTTTATGCCCCTTGTTCCATGATATACGTATTCAACAACAATTTACGGGAGTCCAACCGATCCCCGGGTTGGCGCTATTATAAATCTTGCACCCAAAACTTCTGTCATCTACAAGTGCGCGATATACATCTTGCACCTAGAACTTCCGTACTCTACAATTCGTCGTGACTTCACGCTATATATTTCTTATGCACCCTGTTCTGTGATATACATGTTGTACACCACACTTCCATGATATACATTTTGCACCAAATACTTGAATCATATACAATTCGACCCCAGTTATAGAGCTCGCCTATCCGAGAATCCGCGATCTAAAAAGTGGCTAGGCATTGAATGGTTAACGGTCAGTCAGAGTCATGATATAAAACCACGAGTGAAAATGTGAACCAGTGCATCCGCCAATGCGCGCATTGGGACATTTTCGTAAAAACGACTAAGTAACAAGAAAGAGAGAGTAGAGGGGAAAAACGGTCGGACGGGCTTCAAAATAGGGTGACAAGGGTTCCCGAGGAGACGTAAGGCCCCATGTGTCAAATTGTATATATATTCTTCTTCTACTCGTGACAACTTAGTGCACAGGTTCACTTATTAGCATTAACAACTAGAAAACGTATTCAACAACGATTTACGGGAGCGTAACCGACCTCTGGGTTGGCGCTATTATAGATCTTGCACCCAAAACTTGCATCATCTATAGTTCTGCTGTATACATATTGCACCCAAAACTTATGTGGTCTACAATTCATCCACATATTGGAACATGGTCTACATTTGGACCACAAATTATCTATTAAGATACATTAATATAAATACAATTTAAATAAATATACTTAAACTTAAACCTAACTTTTTTTGAACT